>JAHPZR010027551.1:0-21009 GCA_019787425.1 Platygyra sinensis
AAAGAAAGATAAACTGGTATCATCTCCGAAAATAAAAACAAACCAAAGCATAACAAAACAACAAAGAAAAATAATAAAGCAAAAAAAAAGAAAGAAACATAAAAATGACTGCAATGAGTGAAGTCTAATCTATTCTTTTCAGTCAGGTTCGACATCAGTTTAATCACGTCACTGTCCCTTTCTCCTAATTTTGTTCTTCATGGTATACGAGAAAACTTCAGAGGCAATGAAGATCAAAAGTTTGAAAATTTACAACAAGAAACGCTAGACAGGTTTGTCAATGGCAGAAGATGTGTTCCTTTTTCAGCCTACAGGGTCGGGAAAATTTTCATCTTTGGGTTGCCGAACTTTGAGCAAAACGGGAGAACTCGGGTCTTTCACGGTAAAATTCTTTGTAAAGTGTCTCGCAACGCTGTTTTGCTGCAGGTTAAGGAGAAATTTTGTGTCATGATTTTTTGGGAAAAACAGCTCTTCCCCGCGGTCGTCCACCGGTGGTTTGAGAGAGGTTAAGCCATTGGTTTTCGATCTGAATTGCAAATTTTCTCATCTCATTATTCATGTTTTACCATCACCTACACATGCTGAAGCGAGTTAATCGTTTTATATAACGAGAACCGCTTTTTGTCCGTTATTTCTTCTGTCTTTTGAAGTTTAAACAAGTTTGTCAGAAACACCATCGATTCCGTGATATCTTTCTGCGAAACTCGGCAAGGGCAGCTTGTCCAAGAGCTCTGCTCGGAAGAGGAGTTCACAGCACATCAATCGGTTGACTCGGCCACAAACCATGATGGCGGATGGTGTGAATTCTCCACTGCTTCCGAAGGTAATTATCAATATTTACTGTTATGGAAGGTAGTTCTTCCATAAAAGATGTCATCCCGTATTTCCGAAGACGCTTTATGCCTATGTTCTGCTACTAATTTCGAGACGGTATCGAACAGAAATGCGTGAGGCAATGAATGTTAACTAAACTAGAATGTTGAAATAATCTAGAGCTGTCGCTATTTTGTGTATATTTTTCCCTGTAGAAATCTTTTACCGGACAACATAATCATGTTGCGTTTGTTTTGCCTTGAGACAATAGTTAATAAGAACTTTAAAATTGTCATCTTCAGAGTCAAATGGAAGTATTTAGACGCCGCACTTTTCAGAAGAAAAACTACATACACTACCCTATGTTATCATCTAATCAGTTTATATTTTTCTTCTCAGGACTGATGCCTTAGTCACTGGTCAACTCATCCATCTGGCAAACTAAGAAGACGAGCAAAAGGATCGAAATCAAACCTACTCGTTGTAAAGGTAGAATAAATAGCTTTAAAAGACGAATTGGTATTTTTGAAGGTGCACTATAAACATAGGAATAACGCTAGCAGAAAACATTCAGATTTAACAATATTAGGGCGAAAAAATTATTCGCATTTAATATAAGATACTTGAAGAAATATTTTTTTCTGGCTGTAGATATTCTGGAAATGCACAGTTTCATTTTAATTCATTGAAAACGCTTCTGTGTAATTTGGACGTACGCAGTGTTACAACAACAACAACAAAAACAACAAAAACAACAAAAACAACAAGCTTTTATTACCAAATTAAATAAAGTTAAGCTTTACAGTATAATATATTAATACAAAAATGATATTGTTGATAGTGTTACCAACAATATCATTAGAAACTAAAAAACACAACATCTCAATTTTGATCTAAACTAATAAATTTCATCAGAAGATCGTTTTGTTGTGTATCTTGAGTTACCAAGCAGTAATTGTTGTTTTAAAATATAGTTTTACGAAATTTATTGGACATTATATTCTCATCCAAACACTGTATTTTGGCACTATATTTCTACTGCTTCATGGTCTAATCAGTCGAGGGTGATCAAAACCTATTTTATATCGATGCATGACTCTATATCTACGGAACGCTAACTCTGCTTGCAGTCGCACTAGTTTGCTGAAGAATGCGCAATAAATCTAAACACATGAGTTGGATGAATTTGGCCACACAGGTGGCGTGTTTAATATGACCCAGGACAATTAATTGTGGCAACACATTAAATCTATAAGATTTCCATTGTTCAGCAAAGGTGGGGCGAAAAAGACGCACCCACATTTCTAAATGTAAAAGAACAATCTGATGTCTAGTAACAGGGGATGGGGGGGGGGGGGGGGGGGGCGGGAAAAATGTTTTCCTTTCGAGATACCAACGGTACGAGGGCCAAGGGAAGAAGGGCGAGTTGCTCAAGAGAAATATCTTTTATCCTCGAGGGAACGCCCCCTCTATCACCCGGGGTGATAGTTGACATAAACCAGGTTACAGACCATTGCGTGACTGTCATGGCTCGACATAAATAACATTATGCGTGAACATAATGTTTGGTTTTATATCGATGCATGACTCTATATCTACGGAACGCTAACTCTGCTTGCAGTCGCACTAGTTTGCTGAAGAATGCGCAATAAATCTAAACACATGAGTTGGATGAATTTGGCCACACAGGTGGCGTGTTTAATATGACCCAGGACAATTAATTGTGGCAACACATTAAATCTATAAGATTTCCATTGTTCAGCAAAGGTGGGGCGAAAAAGACGCCACATGCCACCGTTTGTGGCAGCCCCACCAAGACAGAAGCAGAGTTAGCGTGGCGGAATAAGATGAATAACAAGAGACTTAATATTGATGTTAAGCCTAATGACATATAGAAATTGCTAGCAACAGGCCTGTTTAGTGTTAACAGGCAAGCGTGAAACCGCAGCCCTTGCCTGACCGGCTTCAATGCAAAGTTAAGAGCACGTGCAACTAATTATTTAGCAAAATAATATATCATCTAGAAGTTAAATTACGTTAGGACCTAAGGGAGCTAGTAAAGCCGCAGCCCCTGTCTGACCGACTTCACCAACAGGCGAAGGCCCGGACAAACTAAACAACAATATTTAAAACTCAGGAGATATAAGAATGAAAGTGAAGTCGCAGCTCTAGGCTCGATTACCAGCCGCTGTCCGGGAAAGCAGCCCGCGCTCCTCCCCCGAACTCACGGCTGGACTCGTGGACCTTAGTATTGTTAATCTCGACCAATAAAAAATCTCCCTGCCTGAATCGAGCAGGCTGCATAAATTATCTTTCTCGCAGAAGCAAAGAAGTTCTGCGATACGAAAAGCGATCGCGTTAGCGGGACTTCTAACCAAATACCTTCAACTGATGAAATAATGCCTGATCTATTCCATAGCGGCATATACAACACACAAAATAGTCAACAGACTTTTTGCGTGAGAATCTATATTTCATTATTTGAATCATGTGGTGCCAGAATGTCAGATAACGAACAAAGTCAACAGAGAGAGAGATTAACGCAAACATCGATCTCGAGAAAAAAACACTCAAGCAAATTGATGTGTACGGTAGTCCTCTTGGAGGAAAGCGACACGAAGCCAGACAAAATTAAATTTTTAAATGAAGCAAAGCAAACTGAACGACCAAAACAAAACTATGGTGTCAACACGATACACGCAAACATATACGTGACCTTTGACATTGTCATTTGCCACACCACAGTCAAACAGCTCTGCTCTACTTTCTTTTTAAAAACTCTTCTGTAGAAAACGGCATGTAATGCCCTTCTGTAACAATAGTGTGAAACAAAATAGGTTGGAAGGCCAAAATTAAAAGAAGAGGTGGCGAAAACGGCACATGTACAAATGTTACGAGCCGTAGGCGTAATGTGGACCCGTCAATGATTGTCATCAGATGACATTTCTGGTAACCAGAAGCGCCGCAAGAATTTTAATTATGAATTTACGTCACAGACATGGTTTGCAGCTCACGCGTCCAGCCGTCTCTTCTCGGGGAGGGTAGACCAGACACGAGAGAGCGGCGGAAATCGAGCCTATCGCAGCTCCTGTCTGGCCAACTTCAGTAAGCTTCCAGTTCTAAATATTGCAGATGACAAAAGTAATATTATAGCACCCCCTTATAAATCTCGGAATACTTGTGTAAGTGGTTGAAAACTGCAAATTGAAAAAAGGCCGTAAAGTAGCAGCCCCTGACTGTCCTACTTTAGTGGACATACAGTTGAAGACAGCAACATAGCAGCCCTTGTCTGACCTACGAAGCTGGCAGTACGTACTAAATACAGGAAGAGAATGACTAACAAAATTAAATTAATTGGCATTGATACTTTCAGAACGAAGGTAAACCTTAAAGGCGTCGGATTTCCATCGACCAAGAGCTCTAATTTGCGCATCAGAAAAACCCTTGTCGGCAGCGTGACACGCGCCCCCGATGCGAAAACTGTGGTTTTTGTATCGACTTATGTCTAAGCCGCAATATTGGAGGCAACGCAGAAGCTCGGTATTAAATTGATACACAGAAATAGGGGTCTGATCAGAATTACAGAAAAGGGGGCCAGGACGATTACCTCGAACCTTGCAGTAGTTGAGAAGGGTTTTAACCGGGCAAAAAGATACAGAATCATCCCGAGTAATTAGGATATCAAATGGCCGGTGGTCAGAATTATGTTTGTAATCACTGATAGTGATCTTAACCGTGCATGGGACGCCCTCACGCGATAAAATTTGAAGATCACGGTATTGGACAACTGAACACGCAAAGCGAGCACTCTTGGTCGAAAGCTCTCCAATTCGGAAAAGGCCATAAAAGGCAGTAAGAAACATGGCTGAAAACAGTGCGTTGAAAAGCCGAAGAGTTGGTGTATTCGAGGGACCGGACGAGCTCATGCAACACTGGTCTGGTAATGGGCAGACGAATATCAGAATGTCTTTGACGACTTAACGCTGTCAATAACTTTTGTATCAAAAAAGATTTGGTCGGATCACAAAATCCACCGACTTTGTGAGCGTAAGAAATGGCCGAAAGATGTAAAGTTATCGTAGAATAAGCCAATTTGCGAAAAGAAAGATATGAAATATAAAGGGGAAGACAGACAGGAGATAATGGCAACGTGGGGTTAGGGGACCCATAAAATTGAGCATAAAATTGTCGAAAGACGGCCCACGCGCGTTGATACGATCTCCGGGTTCCTTCGGTTAATGCTGAGCTCAACAGGCCACTCAAGTTAGAGACCAACTCTTGGGCAGTAGGTTGGCGGGTATTGTGGTTGGATTCTTGTCTACATCTGTTGAGAGTTCCTTGAACTTTGCTACCTGAGAACGTGAAATGTAATCGGCTCGAGTATTGTAAAACCCAGGAATGTGTTTTGCATGAAATAATACATTGTGTCGGAGGCAACTTAACACTAAATCCCTGATTAACACCATAATACTCTGATGTTTGGACGTCTGCTTGTTGATAATGTCAACAACGGCGGCGTTATCAGAAAAGAATATGACACACTTATCAGCCATTAAATGTCCCCAGATGTGCAACGCGAGGACAATAGGAAATAACTCTAAAACTGCAATGTTATAAGCTCTCCACGTAACCGGCCATTCGCCGCCAAACCAGTGCTTACCAAAGACAGCCCCAAAGCCTATCGAGCCCGCGGCATCGGTATAAAGTTCAAGGGTATGCGACGTTTCCCATGAATCTTCGAGGAAAAATGATTTGCCGTTGAACTCGTCTAAAAACCGAATCCACAAAAGAAGATCCTGTTTCGAGCCTTTACATAAACGTTTTCCTTTCGAGATACCAACGGTACGAGGGCCAAGGGAAGAAGGGCGAGTTGCTCAAGAGAAATATCTTTTATCCTCGAGGGAACGCCCCCTCTATCACCCGGGGTGATAGTTGACATAAACCAGGTTACAGACCATTGCGTGACTGTCATGGCTCGACATAAATAACATTATGCGTGAACATAATGTTTGGTTTTCTCTCTCACGAATTCAGACACAAAATAATCAACCACGATTCATGGATATTGTGTTGATCTACTTGCAAATTCTCACAGCTAAGAACAAAAGTGATATATGGCAATCAGAAATAAGAATTAATATTTCAAGTCCTTGAGGATTACGTTTTTTACCGAGTCAGGTAAATAACGTTCAAAACAAACATTTTAGTTCAATTGGGGTTAGTATTCAAAAAGAGAGTTTTCGTGTATTGATCGTACATCACTAAATACTTTGTCCAGAGGAAATGTAAATCTTATTTGCTTTGAAACAAATGAAAATCCGTGAGCCGTGTTCTTGCTTGTAATTATGATCGATAGAATTGTTTAACGAGAGATTTCTGGTCAGAAACCGTAGTCTTAGGTTGCACAATGTTTGAGATAATATTTGATTTAACTTAAGGTGGTTCGATACAGTTTTTCCTGGACCATACCTAGCATTTTCAATTGACGTTTTACTAACCTTCTCTTGGTCTGAACGATGTGAAAGTCACACCAGTTATTGGAAAAGAGTTGAGGTTTGTTGAATGTGATTTTCAAGGTAATCGATATCTCCATAGAAACGAAATATAAAAAATTTGAAATCGGTAAATCATGAATTTTGTACGAACCAGATCTGTTATAAAAAAGAAATATGCAAGAATAAGATGATTTGGAATAAAATGCTCAATAAAATTTAAAGGACTGAAAGGAGAGTACTATATTAATAAAATTGTTCCAAAACACACCAAAATGCGCATTGAAGTTATATTTTGAAGTCAGGAAAGTTTTGTTGGTTTGTGTTTTCTTGATCTCAAGAACGAGACTTTATCTCAACATCACTGCCATGACAAACTTCGCACAATTTATGATTTTGCGCGCTTTTTCTAAAATCTTAAAAACGGCTCGATAGATCTTTATAAAGCGTTAACCATGTATGCTTGATAATGTTGACAATTTCATTCTAAAGTCTTTTTTATTATTGATACTTTAAAACAATTTTAAATTTGTCGATGAAGTAAGCGCTTGAGCCTACGAAAATGTTGTGTTCCAAAATCCCGGATTAAAAAGTTATCCGAAAATACTCAGATCTATAGACCCTTTTCATAAATGGCTGCCAATTATAAATTCTTTTGTAATTATTAAAATTAGCCTGACTAACCTCGTTTTGAGTTGATAAATCAAAAGAATTTTCACTCCCACAGGAGTTTAGTGAGGCTAATTTAAATGCATACAAAAGAATTTTAAATTGGCAGCCATTTATGAAAAGGGTCAATGGGTGCAACATTCGCCCTGACCCATGATCAACACATTTCGTTGATGTATATTTTAAAAAATGATTCCTTTTATTCCTGATTGACTTACTGTATTGATAACATTACTTGGGCACAATTTTTAGCCCTTTTACGGTATTTTACTCCTGACCAAAATTTACTATATTCTCCAATTCCCTCCTGTTCTTTGTCACTCGGGGTGTAGCTTTGCAGTTCTTTGTAAACAGTCCTTTCGCTGGGTCAAAAGTTTTCTTGATCCGTGCGTTGAAAAAACATCACGCAAATTTGCATTGAAGCAGTGTAGTGAAATGTTTTGATCACGGGAGAATGTTGTACACTTAGATCTGGATATTTTAGCATAACTATTCTATTTATATACTCAATATAATATTGAGTCGAGTGTATGACGTCATCAGTCATCTCATTTGCATATTTTACCCATTTTTCAAACCTTAATATCTCTGAAACTTATGCAGAAATTTGCAAACGGTAAACAGCGATTTTATTCTTTCAGGGAATACTATGTGATACACTCAAAAAAACAAAGGGTAAAAATTTGATCATAGTACCACTTTAACGATTTCGTATACAACAAAAACTTGAGACTGCGCTTGCGTTTACTATTTTAAAATTACTATGGTCTGTGTTAAAATTTAGTTACTATGTCTATGGTGCACCTTCTCGGAAAGAGTGAAAGATATATTTCCAGCTTTGACAAGATTTCGTTTAGGGTAGGCACTACAGAGAAGAAAACCCGCAAAGCAACATTCAATGCTAGTCAGTATTAGTTAGCCTAACACCAAATTTTTTCAGTGAAGCGCAAGTTTTCATTTGGTAAAGAATGATATATGAATTAAAGTTCGGTAAAAATGTTGTCAAAATTATTGACTTCAAGCCACGATGCTGTATAAATTTTTTCAATTTTCCCGCCAAAAAACTTAGAAAAAATACGGGCGCTCAAAATACGCATGCGCCGATTTTTTTTTTAATTTTCCGCTATACTTACCGTAAGTTCATCTTAAATTTTCCCATAAAAGAACTTGCGTCGGTTTCTTTTCAAAAACAAAGTTCATTTTCTAAATCTTGTGTAGTTAGTAATTGATAGTATGTCCTTAATAAAATTGAATTCGCTTGTCTGCGCTGCTCAACTTACATTATTTACAATATAAGTCAATAAATACAACCAATACTAGTTTCTATTGTCATCTTTATTAGTAAACTTAAATTGTATATTTCAGCAACAATAAACAGACCAGTGCTTTTTGTTTCTTAGTTAGCTTTATTCATCTTTAATTAGTTAATTCATATTCAGTTAAATTAATTAAAAAGGTGCCATCAAAAAATTCACCCTATATATACTAAGACTTTTGGCGGGAAAATCTGGAACAATTTGCACAGCGATTCCCCTTACAACAATTGTGACAAGAAATTCAAAATGGCCTCCCTTAAAATTTCCCGCCAAAAAGTTTCAAACATAACCTGGTACAAAAACTATGAGAAAAAAATTGAGTGCATGTCCAACGTAAAACCACGACAAATTTTCCAATAAAATATTGGCCAATTTTCACCAAGCGTGTTTTGTCTTTTTGTACGAGGTTATGTCACGTGAAACAGTTCGCAAATTCAGCCATTTTGTCCAAGGCACAAGCCTGGCAGAAAATACAGAGTTTGTATAAGAATATGATATCGAACAATTTCTGTAAAGTTTCATTTCGAAATATCTAGTCTGTAAACTCGAGATCACCGACAGAAGATTTCACTGATCAAGTTTGTAACATTGCTTTTAAGTGCCCATTTGTGTCGTCAGTAATTCATTCATTTGCAACTGGCAACCGAGAAGCTACTGTACACTACAAATGTACAGTCGTCAAACTTTACCAGTGATATCGTTTGCCAGTAATCTTAGTACAGACTGCTTATGTTTCAGAAACGAATTTTTGCAGAAATTATTCTACATCAGATTCCACACACAAAAGCTGCATTTCGTGCCGTGTCTACAACTTGTCCAAAATGACAAAAAGTATCACGCGAAGTGTAATAATTTCTCCTACCCGGACAACATGGCAAACTACAAATTTAACGAAAAACACGGATCATCTAAAGCTATGCCAATTTCTGTAATATTCGGTACTGTTTAAATTAAAACTCGCCAAACAGATAGTTTTTGATTTAGTATTAACCTTCGACCATGCAAAGCTCGCCATGTTACGTTGTCCAAGAGGAGCTAAAAAGCTATACGCTGCAAGGGGAAAGGAGCCACACATCTCTATTGTTCAGATTGATTTACTGCATGCAAATTTTTGATAATTGCATGGTCCGCCAAAGGTCAAATACTGGAGGTAATTTAACTGTAACTCCCAAGACAAACTCCTAAACTTAGGCCTCGAATGCCAAAATGAAATGGGCTTGATTCAAAAAGATGTATCGCTCCTTTGTTTTCCAGTGTGAAGTGATTTACAGTACTCAAAAAACAAGAGATTATAAAGGTAAGAGAGTAAATCTCGCATAAAGGCTTTCTACCCAAGGTGATCCGTCTTGAGTTTATTTTTACACATGGTACCCAGTTCTTCCGAGGATGTTACGCGCGCGATTCGTAGACAGCCCAAGCGATTTTCTCGAAACAACCCGGCGAGATGAAATGACGGAAACGTCGTTTTATATTTTTTGATTTCGTCTCATAGAAGAGATGTTCTCTGCATTCTTAGCCGTCTAATTTTCGTTCGACCGGATTTCCTTTGTTTTATGTTCGTTTGGCTGTTCATTATTTGGCCGTTTATTCCGTTTTAGGGAGTTGAATCAAGCAACTTTAAATGTAACGAGAACAGTGGCTGTGAAAGCGTGCGTTATAGTTCTTTGTTCATTTCTTTGCCATTGTTTACAAAAGATCAGAAAACAAGAACGTGAAATAGCAACATTCTGCTCATTCTAGTGAACATGAACTGAGGGCCAATTTTTTAAAAATTCCTTTTTTGAATTCTGACGCTGTCTTACATATTCTGTTTTCGATATTTCTGTCAGTTCGTAGGTTGAATACTATTTTTTTTAATCGACGTCAGTTACCTTTAGCGTTGTTGCCGTCGCTGCTTGATCTGATTTTTGCTACTTTGGCCGCAGCGAGCGTCTGCCTGCACTTACGACCATCTGTTTGTTCGGCTGTCTACTGACATCTGTAGCGGGTGTTTGAGCGTTTATTTCAGTGCTTTGTACTTTTCTGTCGGTCTAAACATTCCACTGCCGTTCGTTCAGTTGTTGTGCAACGGACGTCATTCTCTTATAAAGTTTAAAATGTATTACCCGGCGAAAGCCGAAGCTCCCTTGCTTGTAATCATAATATCGTGGACGACACCCCCCACAACGCTGGAGGTTTTTGCGACATAAACAAACCCTCCGCGAAAACATCCACGTAACGCGCGAGTAACATCCACAGAAGAACTGGGTACAACGTCTAAAAAACGTGAGAGGGATTACCTTAGTTAGAGGACTTATATGAGGGATTCACTCTCTTACCTTGATAATCTCTTGTCAAAAATACAATGCCTGGTTCTTTGGTCAGTTCGACTTGCAAAATTTGCTCTTAAATTTACATGCATCTTATTTGGCAAAGTTATATGAGTTCGGTAATCGGCTAATAAGATCAAAAACCTGTTGATTGATTTCTATAAAACAAAGTTTTGCCAACCGACAATTCAAAACTCAGAATATATTGTTTTTGAAACTACGTAGTCAGTTACTAAATTAGTATCAAGTCTCGCAGAAAATTGAAAAGAAAAAGCCTTAAACATAAAATGATAAATTCGATAAATATTGAGAGCGAAACGCGTCAGCCTTGGCTGGCTTTCATACGTGTTCTCTATCCTGGTCGAACTGGAATTTGCAAATGATATCGGCAACTCTTCACTACCTGATTACATCAAAGACAATTGAAAGTGAATAAGCACTCTTACATAGCGTGTGAAAAACGATTAGCGTGTTTAATGGTCAAAAGTTCCAACATTTGCATACCTTCACCTTTTTTTACATTCCCGTGATATTTTATGATTCAAAAATAAAATTCAAATTTCTTTGATATAGGGCGCACATACTTTCATCATCGAGTCCAACTAAAGATCATGAAGATGCAATTTTAAGGTATTCTTTTCACAGATTGGTATTTCTCGTGTAAGTTTGTTCCTTTCTTCCAATTTGAATTTGTATTTTTAATTTCTCCTCTTGACAACGGCTTCGACAAGTTCACAAAATATATTTCTGGTTATTGACGAACAAAATCGAGAACGATTGAACCAGGCATTGCTTTGAGTATTAACTTAAAATTGAGTATTAAGTTAAAATACCACGAGAACAGAACATGGTTTTCAGAAAGTTTGCTATTAGTGTTATCTCAAACATACTAATACTGAGAAAAAATACAGTTATGTAGCATCACCTAACCCCAGCCCAACTTTGGCCTTTTCCAAAACAATTAGAGTATATTTTCGTTAAAAAATGTTCCCTATGTATATTTTGCCAGACCCCTTTAAATAAACCAATGTTCTGTTCTCGATAACTAAAACGAAGTATAGTAGTACAGATTTAAAGTAGCACCAGAGAAAGTCTTACGAGAACAAATGTCACTAATTTGATGAATTTGTTTGAAGTACAACTTTAAAACAGCACTGAACTTTGGGTCAAACCACAACACTCTCAAATTTCTGATAGTTTGCTTTCAAAATCTTTTAGAATACCCTCTTATCTCGACCAGCAGAACACAAATAAATGTAAGCGAGCTTCGGACAAAAAAACTAAAGTCATTAATACCATGAAAGGTAAAATGTTTGTGTTTGTAACATTGAGAGTGAAGTTGGATGACTCAAAGTTAAACATCCGAGAAAAATGGTGGACATGAATTTTCTATCCTCTAATTGTACAGCGACTAGCGCGAAATTTGAAAAAATATCGAGCTAGCTAGTATAAACTTTTTGACAACAACTTTTCTGACACTGCGAGGACAAAGTCATTTGATCAGTAATTTTGGTGACAAGTACATCTGCTTCATGCGCCCTAAATGTTAACCACCATTTTTGTCGGAAAATCTTAGTGTTTAAAATATTATACTCTGGTTTATCTTTACCACGCTCCTGCAGTGCTTGGTGATCCATTGATTCTGGTGTAGATTCCTTTCTTGTACACTTCTGGCAGCGTTTTCAGTCTGTAAATTAAACAGAAAAGAAATTTAGCTACACGGCTGGTAAAGTTCACTTTTAACGAATAAAATGTGATATGCAGTACGTACAAGCATTTGACAAACAAATATTTTCACGGGTTCAGTTATGTTATAGAACCTTCCAGACTTGCAGCAGTCCCTCGACGAGGGAAAACGGCTTTGAAATGTCGAGAATGGCGAGACAGAAAGTTATTTTCAACTATTTTCAAAGTTCTTGTTTAGCACTGATTTAACATTGTTCTCTCATCTCTGTAAATCTGATGTCGCAGTCCAAAGACTGTTCAGTAAGTTGCCCATTGAACCAAAGGTTGGATGTTTTGAAAAGAATTCGTGTTCACGTTCAAAGTAGCCTGCGAACGCAGACGTATTTCGGGCTGTCGGTTTCAGTGACAGCCGGAAATACGTCTGTGTTCGCAGGCTACGTTCAAAGAAGAAATCAAAAAATATAAAACGACGTTTCCGTCATTTCATCTCGCCGGGTTGTTTCGAGAAAATCGCTTGGGCTGTCTACGAATCGCGCGCGTAACATCCTCGGAAGAACTGGGTACCATGTGTAAAAATAAACTCAAGACGGATCACCTTGGGTAGAAAGCCTTTATGCGAGATTTACTCTCTTACCTTTATAATCTCTTGTTTTTTGAGTACTGTAAATCACTTCACACTGGAAAACAAAGGAGCGATACATCTTTTGAATCAAGCCCATTTCATTTTGGCATTCGAGGCCTAAGTTTAGGAGTTTGTCTTGGGAGTTACAGTTAAATTACCTCCAGTATTTGACCTTTGGCGGACCATGCAATTATCAAAAATTTGCATGCAGTAAATCAATCTGAACAATAGAGATGTGTGGCTCCTTTCCCCTTGCAGCGTATAGCTTTTTAGCTCCTCTTGGACAACGTAACATGGCGAGCTTTGCATGGTCGAAGGTTAATACTAAATCAAAAACTATCTGTTTGGCGAGTTTTAATTTAAACAGTACCGAATATTACAGAAATTGGCATAGCTTTAGATGATCCGTGTTTTTCGTTAAATTTGTAGTTTGCCATGTTGTCCGGGTAGGAGAAATTATTACACTTCGCGTGATACTTTTTGTCATTTTGGACAAGTTGTAGACACGGCACGAAATGCAGCTTTTGTGTGTGGAATCTGATGTAGAATAATTTCTGCAAAAATTCGTTTCTGAAACATAAGCAGTCTGTACTAAGATTACTGGCAAACGATATCACTGGTAAAGTTTGACGACTGTACATTTGTAGTGTACAGTAGCTTCTCGGTTGCCAGTTGCAAATGAATGAATTACTGACGACACAAATGGGCACTTAAAAGCAATGTTACAAACTTGATCAGTGAAATCTTCTGTCGGTGATCTCGAGTTTACAGACTAGATATTTCGAAATGAAACTTTACAGAAATTGTTCGATATCATATTCTTATACAAACTCTGTATTTTCTGCCAGGCTTGTGCCTTGGACAAAATGGCTGAATTTGCGAACTGTTTCACGTGACATAACCTCGTACAAAAAGACAAAACACGCTTGGTGAAAATTGGCCAATATTTTATTGGAAAATTTGTCGTGGTTTTACGTTGGACATGCACTCAATTTTTTTCTCATAGTTTTTGTACCAGGTTATGTTTTGAAACTTTTTGGCGGGAAATTTTAAGGGAGGCCATTTTGAATTTCTTGTCACAATTGTTGTAAGGGGAATCGCTGTGCAAATTGTTCCAGATTTTCCCGCCAAAAGTCTTAGTATATATAGGGTGAATTTTTTGATGGCACCTTTTTAATTAATTTAACTGAATATGAATTAACTAATTAAAGATGAATAAAGCTAACTAAGAAACAAAAAGCACTGGTCTGTTTATTGTTGCTGAAATATACAATTTAAGTTTACTAATAAAGATGACAATAGAAACTAGTATTGGTTGTATTTATTGACTTATATTGTAAATAATGTAAGTTGAGCAGCGCAGACAAGCGAATTCAATTTTATTAAGGACATACTATCAATTACTAACTACACAAGATTTAGAAAATGAACTTTGTTTTTGAAAAGAAACCGACGCAAGTTCTTTTATGGGAAAATTTAAGATGAACTTACGGTAAGTATAGCGGAAAATTAAAAAAAAAATCGGCGCATGCGTATTTTGAGCGCCCGTATTTTTTCTAAGTTTTTTGGCGGGAAAATTGAAAAAATTTATACAGCATCGTGGCTTGAAGTCAATAATTTTGACAACATTTTTACCGAACTTTAATTCATATATCATTCTTTACCAAATGAAAACTTGCGCTTCACTGAAAAAATTTGGTGTTAGGCTAACTAATACTGACTAGCATTGAATGTTGCTTTGCGGGTTTTCTTCTCTGTAGTGCCTACCCTAAACGAAATCTTGTCAAAGCTGGAAATATATCTTTCACTCTTTCCGAGAAGGTGCACCATAGACATAGTAACTAAATTTTAACACAGACCATAGTAATTTTAAAATAGTAAACGCAAGCGCAGTCTCAAGTTTTTGTTGTATACGAAATCGTTAAAGTGGTACTATGATCAAATTTTTACCCTTTGTTTTTTTGAGTGTATCACATAGTATTCCCTGAAAGAATAAAATCGCTGTTTACCGTTTGCAAATTTCTGCATAAGTTTCAGAGATATTAAGGTTTGAAAAATGGGTAAAATATGCAAATGAGATGACTGATGACGTCATACACTCGACTCAATATTATATTGAGTATATAAATAGAATAGTTATGCTAAAATATCCAGATCTAAGTGTACAACATTCTCCCGTGATCAAAACATTTCACTACACTGCTTCAATGCAAATTTGCGTGATGTTTTTTCAACGCACGGATCAAGAAAACTTTTGACCCAGCGAAAGGACTGTTTACAAAGAACTGCAAAGCTACACCCCGAGTGACAAAGAACAGGAGGGAATTGGAGAATATAGTAAATTTTGGTCAGGAGTAAAATACCGTAAAAGGGCTAAAAATTGTGCCCAAGTAATGTTATCAATACAGTAAGTCAATCAGGAATAAAAGGAATCATTTTTTTAAAATATACATCAACGAAATGTGTTGATCATGGGTCAGGGCGAATGTTGCACCCATTGACCCTTTTCATAAATGGCTGCCAATTTAAAATTCTTTTGTATGCATTTAAATTAGCCTCACTAAACTCCTGTGGGAGTGAAAATTCTTTTGATTTATCAACTCAAAACGAGGTTAGTCAGGCTAATTTTAATAATTACAAAAGAATTTATAATTGGCAGCCATTTATGAAAAGGGTCTATAGATCTGAGTATTTTCGGATAACTTTTTAATCCGGGATTTTGGAACACAACATTTTCGTAGGCTCAAGCGCTTACTTCATCGACAAATTTAAAATTGTTTTAAAGTATCAATAATAAAAAAGACTTTAGAATGAAATTGTCAACATTATCAAGCATACATGGTTAACGCTTTATAAAGATCTATCGAGCCGTTTTTAAGATTTTAGAAAAAGCGCGCAAAATCATAAATTGTGCGAAGTTTGTCATGGCAGTGATGTTGAGATAAAGTCTCGTTCTTGAGATCAAGAAAACACAAACCAACAAAACTTTCCTGACTTCAAAATATAACTTCAATGCGCATTTTGGTGTGTTTTGGAACAATTTTATTAATATAGTACTCTCCTTTCAGTCCTTTAAATTTTATTGAGCATTTTATTCCAAATCATCTTATTCTTGCATATTTCTTTTTTATAACAGATCTGGTTCGTACAAAATTCATGATTTACCGATTTCAAATTTTTTATATTTCGTTTCTATGGAGATATCGATTACCTTGAAAATCACATTCAACAAACCTCAACTCTTTTCCAATAACTGGTGTGACTTTCACATCGTTCAGACCAAGAGAAGGTTAGTAAAACGTCAATTGAAAATGCTAGGTATGGTCCAGGAAAAACTGTATCGAACCACCTTAAGTTAAATCAAATATTATCTCAAACATTGTGCAACCTAAGACTACGGTTTCTGACCAGAAATCTCTCGTTAAACAATTCTATCGATCATAATTACAAGCAAGAACACGGCTCACGGATTTTCATTTGTTTCAAAGCAAATAAGATTTACATTTCCTCTGGACAAAGTATTTAGTGATGTACGATCAATACACGAAAACTCTCTTTTTGAATACTAACCCCAATTGAACTAAAATGTTTGTTTTGAACGTTATTTACCTGACTCGGTAAAAAACGTAATCCTCAAGGACTTGAAATATTAATTCTTATTTCTGATTGCCATATATCACTTTTGTTCTTAGCTGTGAGAATTTGCAAGTAGATCAACACAATATCCATGAATCGTGGTTGATTATTTTGTGTCTGAATTCGTGAGAGAGAAAACCAAACATTATGTTCACGCATAATGTTATTTATGTCGAGCCATGACAGTCACGCAATGGTCTGTAACCTGGTTTATGTCAACTATCACCCCGGGTGATAGAGGGGGCGTTCCCTCGAGGATAAAAGATATTTCTCTTGAGCAACTCGCCCTTCTTCCCTTGGCCCTCGTACCGTTGGTATCTCGAAAGGAAAACGTTTATGTAAAGGCTCGAAACAGGATCTTCTTTTGTGGATTCGGTTTTTAGACGAGTTCAACGGCAAATCATTTTTCCTCGAAGATTCATGGGAAACGTCGCATACCCTTGAACTTTATACCGATGCCGCGGGCTCGATAGGCTTTGGGGCTGTCTTTGGTAAGCACTGGTTTGGCGGCGAATGGCCGGTTACGTGGAGAGCTTATAACATTGCAGTTTTAGAGTTATTTCCTATTGTCCTCGCGTTGCACATCTGGGGACATTTAATGGCTGATAAGTGTGTCATATTCTTTTCTGATAACGCCGCCGTTGTTGACATTATCAACAAGCAGACGTCCAAACATCAGAGTATTATGGTGTTAATCAGGGATTTAGTGTTAAGTTGCCTCCGACACAATGTATTATTTCATGCAAAACACATTCCTGGGTTTTACAATACTCGAGCCGATTACATTTCACGTTCTCAGGTAGCAAAGTTCAAGGAACTCTCAACAGATGTAGACGAGAATCCAACCACAATACCCGCCAACCTACTGCCCAAGAGTTGGTCTCTAACTTGAGTGGCCTGTTGAGCTCAGCATTAACCGAAGGAACCCGGAGATCGTATCAACGCGCGTGGGCCGTCTTTCGACAATTTTATGCTCAATTTTATGGGTCCCCTAACCCCACGTTGCCATTATCTCCTGTCTGTCTTCCCCTTTATATTTCATATCTTTCTTTTCGCAAATTGGCTTATTCTACGATAACTTTACATCTTTCGGCCATTTCTTACGCTCACAAAGTCGGTGGATTTTGTGATCCGACCAAATCTTTTTTGATACAAAAGTTATTGACAGCGTTAAGTCGTCAAAGACATTCTGATATTCGTCTGCCCATTACCAGACCAGTGTTGCATGAGCTCGTCCGGTCCCTCGAATACACCAACTCTTCGGCTTTTCAACGCACTCTGTTTTCAGCCATGTTTCTTACTGCCTTTTATGGCCTTTTCCGAATTGGAGAGCTTTCGACCAAGAGTGCTCGCTTTGCGTGTTCAGTTGTCCAATACCGTGATCTTCAAATTTTATCGCGTGAGGGCGTCCCATGCACGGTTAAGATCACTATCAGTGATTACAAACATAATTCTGACCACCGGCCATTTGATATCCTAATTACTCGGGATGATTCTGTATCTTTTTGCCCGGTTAAAACCCTTCTCAACTACTGCAAGGTTCGAGGTAATCGTCCTGGCCCCCTTTTCTGTAATTCTGATCAGACCCCTATTTCTGTGTATCAATTTAATACCGAGCTTCTGCGTTGCCTCCAATATTGCGGCTTAGACATAAGTCGATACAAAAACCACAGTTTTCGCATCGGGGGCGCGTGTCACGCTGCCGACAAGGGTTTTTCTGATGCGCAAATTAGAGCTCTTGGTCGATGGAAATCCGACGCCTTTAAGGTTTACCTTCGTTCTGAAAGTATCAATGCCAATTAATTTAATTTTGTTAGTCATTCTCTTCCTGTATTTAGTACGTACTGCCAGCTTCGTAGGTCAGACAAGGGCTGCTATGTTGCTGTCTTCAACTGTATGTCCACTAAAGTAGGACAGTCAGGGGCTGCTACTTTACGGCCTTTTTTCAATTTGCAGTTTTCAACCACTTACACAAGTATTCCGAGATTTATAAGGGGGTGCTATAATATTACTTTTGTCATCTGCAATATTTAGAACTGGAAGCTTACTGAAGTTGGTCAGACAGGAGCTGCGATAGGCTCGATTTCCGCCGCTCTCTCGTGTCTGGTCTACCCTCCCCGAGAAGAGACGGCTGGACGCGTGAGCTGCAAACCATGTCTGTGACGTAAATTCATAATTAAAATTCTTGCGGCGCTTCTGGTTACCAGAAATGTCATCTGATGACAATCATTGGCGGGTCCACATTACGCCTACGGCTCGTAACATTTGTACATGTGCCGTTTTCGCCACCTCTTCTTTTAATTTTGGCCTTCCAACCTATTTTGTTTCACACTATTGTTACAGAAGGGCATTACATGCCGTTTTCTACAGAAGAGTTTTTAAAAAGAAAGTAGAGCAGAGCTGTTTGACTGTGGTGTGGCAAATGACAATGTCAAAGGTCACGTATATGTTTGCGTGTATCGTGTTGACACCATAGTTTTGTTTTGGTCGTTCAGTTTGCTTTGCTTCATTTAAAAATTTAATTTTGTCTGGCTTCGCCAGAGGCTGGTGTCGCTTTCCTCCAAGAGGACTACCGTACACATCAATTTGCTTGAGTGTTTTTTTCTCGAGATCGATGTTTGCGTTAATCTCGTTCTCTGTTGACTTTGTTCGTTATCTGACATTCTGGCACCACATGATTCAAATAATGAAATATAGATTCTCACGCAAAAAGTCTGTTGACTATTTTGTGTGTTGTATATGCCGCTATGGAATAGATCAGGCATTATTTCATCAGTTGAAGGTATTTGGTTAGAAGTCCCGCTAACGCGATCGCTTTTCGTATCGCAGAACTTCTTTGCTTCTGCGAGAAAGATAATTTATGCAGCCTGCTCGATTCAGGCAGGGAGATTTTTTATTGGTCGAGATTAACAATACTAAGGTCCACGAGTCCAGCCGTGAGTTCGGGGGAGGAGCGCGGGCTGCTTTCCCGGACAGCGGCTGGTAATCGAGCCTAGAGCTGCGACTTCACTTTCATTCTTATATCACCTGAGTTTTAAATATTGTTGTTTAGTTTGTCTGGGCCTTCGCCTGTTGGTGAAGTCGGTCAGACAGGGGCTCCGGCTTTACTAGCTCCCTTAGGTCCTAACGTAATTTAACTTCTAGATGATATATTATTTTGCTAAATAATTAGTTGCACGTGCTCTTAACTTTGCATTGAAGCCGGTCAGGCAAGGGCTGCGGTTTCACGCTTGCCTGTTAACACTAAACAGGCCTGTTGCTAGCAATTTCTATATGTCATTAGGCATAACATCAATATTAAGTCTCTTGTTATTCATCTTATTCCGCCACGCTAACTCTGCTTCTGTCTTGGTGGGGCTGCCACAAACGGTGGCATGTGGCGTCTTTTTCGCCCCACCTTTGCTGAACAATGGAAATCTTGTAGATTTAATGTGTTGCCACAATTAATTGTCCTGGGTCATATTAAACACGCCACCTGTGTGGCCAAATTCATCCAACTCATGTGTTTAGATTTATTGCGCATTCTTCAGCAAACTAGTGCGACTGCAAGCAGAGTTAGCGTTCCGTAGATATAGAGTCATGCATCGATATAAAACCAAACATTATGTTCACGCATAATGTTATTTATGTCGAGCCATGACAGTCACGCAATGGTCTGTAACCTGGTTTATGTCAACTATCACCCCGGGTGATAGAGGGGGCGTTCCCTCGAGGATAAAAGATATTTCTCTTGAGCAACTCGCCCTTCTTCCCTTGGCCCTCGTACCGTTGGTATCTCGAAAGGAAAACATTTTTCCCGCCCCCCCCCATCCCCTGTTACTAGACATCAGATTGTTCTTTTACATTTAGAAATGTGGGTGCGTCTTTTTCGCCCCACCTTTGCTGAACAATGGAAATCTTGTAGATTTAATGTGTTGCCACAATTAATTGTCCTGGGTCATATTAAACACGCCACCTGTGTGGCCAAATTCATCCAACTCGTGTGTTTAGATTTATTGCGCATTCTTCAGCAAACTAGTGCGACTGCAAGCAGAGTTAGCGTTCCGTAGATATAGAGTCATGCATCGATATAAAATAGGTTTTGATCACCCTCGCTGATTAGACCATGAAGCAGTAGAAATATAGTGCCAAAATACAGTGTTTGGATGAGAATATAATGTCCAATAAATTTCGTAAAACTATATTTTAAAACAACAATTACTGCTTGGTAACTCCAGATACACAACAAAACGATCTTCTGATGAAATTTATTAGTTTAATCAAAAATTGAGATGTTGTGTTTTTAGTTTCTAATGATATTGTTGGTAACACTATCAAACAATATCATTTTTGTATAATATATTATACTGTAAAGCTTAACTTTATTTAATTTGGTAATAAAAGCTTGTTGTTTTTGTTGTTTTGTTGTTTTTGTTGTTGTTGTTGTAACACTGCGTACGTCCAAATTACACAGAAGCGTTTTCAAT
>JAHPZR010027553.1:0-5000 GCA_019787425.1 Platygyra sinensis
TGAGCAATAAATTTGAAAACTAAAATTTGTAAAAAAAAAAATACAAACAGACTGCGAAGGTAATATATTTTATCTACAGTAATATGGTTATTCTTCAGCCAGTTATCTAAAAGAGAGTCCGTAACATCAACATTAGCTGCTGCTGTACTCTTGCAGCTGAAATTCAGAGGACCTTTTACGAATGTAATCAGTTGTTTTATGGTATTCAGCCTTGAGTCTTCCATCTACTTTCTAACGTCAATATTCAGGCGAAATCTCATGACTTTGCCATTTTTCAAGTTCTGTTGTTTCTTCATAGAACTTGTTGTTTCCAATTTCTTTGCTCTCAATATGGAACAGTTTGAGGAATAACTCAGTGTTGTTCAATTTGCATTTTGTTTGCACCATCATAACGCTCGTAAACCTGAATAATTTTAAATATCCCCCCAAAATCCGTCTGTGCTTACAGGCTAACCAAAATCACCTCTTACGAGATTTCGTTTCCTTCTCAGCAAGCTGAGATAAATGGAAACAGATAGCTCGCAGGCATCAGCTTTGTTATTTGTGACCCTCCATACGAAAACAGGTCTTTGGAAACGTTTTTGAAACCCTTTTGAAAAGCTTTTAAACCCTTTGGAAACCCTTTTGGAACGCTTTGAAACCCTTTGCAAACCCTTTCGAAAACGCTTTGAATTTCTTTGGGAACCCTTTTGAAACACTTGGGAACGTGGAAACACTTTGCAAACCCCTTAGAAATGTTTCGCACTCTTTGAAAAGCCGCTTTCGGAAAAAAAATATTATTCTTGGAGTTTGCATTCACTGTCCACATGCTGGCAAATGCGTGAAAGCACTACACGTTATATACTTTTTTGCAGAAATGTTATTTTGCCGTTTGATTATGTACTGATTTATTTATAGTTATGGAAAGATCAAGATATAACAGGTGAAATTAATGGCAAAAATTTTGGATGTTTGCAAACGTATAAATCATGAATACCGGTAGGTTTTTGTTTACATGAAGAGATCAACGACACGCATGTTTGAGATACGAACATTAGTTCCTTTGAATATTGTTTGCTACCGTGTATGATTCAGTACTGATTTATTTAAAGTTTTAAAAAGATTGAAAGATAAAACACATGTGAAATTTAGTGGCAAAATTTTCGGATGTTTGCAAATGCAAGCAGTGTGAATAGGTTATTGTTTACATGAGAGGTCAAGGACACGCATTATTTGCATGTTTGTGTGAGATGCAAACTATTCTTTTGAATATTTTGCTTGCTACGGCCATCGCGCAGAATGCTATTGTCTTTCACGACATGTACTTGCAGTGCTCAGTTTCTCAATGCACTGAATAATAGTGGCATAGATTAAGCTTTCGGATTTCTGACTGCTCTCGTCAATGAATCGGCGGCTGTCGCTCTAATTTAAACGCGGCCTACGCTCTTCACAAAGACTTTTGTCAACTAAGTCGTGTTGCAGCGGCATTCTATCCTTTGTTCGTTGACATGTCACATTCGCAATGGTTTGAGCGCGGAAGCCAAAAGTTTTCCCACAAAAAAAAATTCTTCTTTCAAAGCGATGTCATATAGAACCTGCGGTGCACGAAACACTTGCATCTATTTTATCGTTGCCCTCTATGACTCGACCGGTCAAAACATTTCATTAGACACAGTCTATTACTCGTTCAGTTTACGTTAAGTCTGTACGTTGATCCAGGACTTCAAAGACAACACAGTCTTTTCTATTCGTACGACGGTGTGGAAAACAAAAATTAAAGACATTTCTGCTTGAATGCGTCTTAAGCGTGAGCGAGCATTGTCTTCCATTGTTTGTGCGAGATAATTATTCAAAACTGGATCCGTTTTAACTCTCGCGGGAATTTCAAAGCGAGCCCGAGCGAACGAAGGCTGAAAGATCGGCAGGAGTGTTCGAAAGTTGGACAGAACGACCAGTTTGAAACATCATTTTCTGTTAAAACTTGGCATAAAGCTTCCTTAAACAACAAACATTCAAAGCCGTATGATAGCCGTCAAGAAGGGCACTTTAAAGGAGAAAAGTTCCAAATATTTCCTTATACAATATTTTCTCTGAAATGGACCGATTTCAGGAAAAGAAAACGACTAAATCCACTATTCGTAACATGTCAAAAAATGCTTCCTTTATTCCATCAATGTCTCATATACAAAAGCCATATGATAACCACTACAAAACACAAGTATGAAGCACGTAAACTCTAAACAAGTATGCGTTGTCGGCCATTTTCTGGTCATTCTCTTTATTGTTTGACCATCGGGCAGCCTGATTGAATTTGAAATTACGCGCAGACACTACATTTAAGTCCCGGATGTGTCGCTGCATTCTGCGCGATGCATAATTCTGCATATGTTTTGTAAAACTAATTCTCAAGCTCTGCGAAGAATTTGAAATTATGCTTTCCATCTAAACTGTTTTGCTTGTTACAAAAACTTTTGCTTTCTTGTGAGTAAATATGACACATGTCGGCTTGCGACCCCGCTATTGAACTAATTTACTAGTAGTTTCCGCTGGAAAGTGAAGTGCTGCAAGTGAACTGATGTTCACTGAAACGCTCATCTGTTAAACTGACGAATCTGCTTGTTATAGATGTTTAAATGTTCCTTCAAAATCGTTTTACATTTTAACTTGTCATTAGAACGACTTGCGTATACTGTTTGTGACATTCTGAAAGCTCATCCGCAGTCACGCTGTTACTCCACGCTTATTGGATGATGGTAAAGAATGCATCCAATCAGGGTGGAGCAAATAGCGTGACTGTTACTTCTTGGCACACGAAATCCCCGCCACGGATGCTGATCGCTTCGAAAACTGGATTTCTCGTAATGTCACTATTAAACGGTGTTAAATGCAAGTCGTTCAAACGGTAAGTTAACGTCAAATGAGTTTCAAGAAGCGTTTAAACATCTAACAAGTGGTTTGGTCCGTTTAGCGGAGGAGCGTTTTGGTGAACATCAAAGCAGTGTGGTACAAAATATCTTGGCATGATGCGGTCGCGGTTAGCAGCCATGAATACTCGATGAAAGGTTTCTGGGTACTGGTTTATGCATGATTGAGGAATTCATTGCGTCGACCTCAGGAAGTTTTTTTTTAAACTGGGAGGTGTTTAAGCCCAATGCTAAATGGGAAACAATTTAACAAAATAAACTTAGCTGAAAGAACGTGTTGCAGGTATAATCTAACATAATACTCAAGATGCTCTATCACACTACGTTTCAAGCAACGTTTCGTGAAGGTGTTTCAAAGGCTTTCATAGGTTAGGAAACCCATTTTGACTGCCTTAAAAACAATAAAAAACCCTTTGGTAACTCTTCCATTGCTAACGCTTTTTAGAAACCCTTTGGAAACCCTTTAGAAACCTGGTTTCAAGGAGTTTCAAATCGTTTCAAATCGTTTCAAAACACTTTGTTAACTCATTAGAAACCCTTTAGAAACCAGGTTTCAGGAGTTTGAAACCCTTTGGAAACTCGGTTTTGGAAGTTTGAAACCCTTTGGAATCCCGTTTAAAACCCAGTTTCACCTAAATTGCCATGTTTGATAAGACGTGTTTTCATATGGAGGGTCACATTTTAGTTAGAGTTGAAATTTAAATGTTCCACGTGCGGCGACAACGAAGATAATTTATCGTTTTTGGTCTTCCAAGGCCATCATCTAAAGTGTTAATAATAAGTTTTATTTTCTCTGTATTTTTATTATTTACCTTATCTTTTTCTCTGTAAATGACTCTGTTGGTTTGACCAAACAAACGCTATTTCTCCACGACTTCTATGTTATGCAACTGTTATTCTGGCTTTCCACCATTGCACAGGAAAGCCAACAAAGTGCTTCAAGGGGGCGTGTCCTTGCCATTTATAGGATCACTCCGTGTTTAATAACATTAGTGATCTGATAATTAGAGAAGTGACTAAATTCGAAGAACTGGTGTCTCCCAATTGTCAGCTTGCAATAACTTTGTACCGTCTGGCTCATGGATGCTCATATTCAACAGTTGTTGATCTCTTTGGGGTAGCCTCTTCGACAGCTTGTCAAATATTTAATGAAGTCATCCCTGTGATCATCCAGGTATTCTATGATGATTATGTGGTTTGACCATCAGATGAAGATGCCTAAATGCCTTTCTTGAAGACTGGGGCTTTCCTTGCATCGGTGCTTTTGATGATCTTCCAACTTAAAGAACTTTTATAACTTCAAGAAACGTTATTCTGTGACCAATAAGGGCTTTGTAGGAGCCAATAAAAGATTCCTGTGGGCTGGTGTTGGTGCACCTGGCTCAGTTCATGATTCCATCCTTTTACAATCCTCACCAATCTTCACTGATATTGAATCTGGTCAAATACTTCCCAATTACGTACTACGTTTACCTGGACATGGTGAAATGAATGATTTGCCAGCAATCGGATACCCATGTTATGCGCAAAGAACTCTGGGATCGCCAGGGGGCAAACATTGCTAGTCGCTAGAACGGAAATGTATGGCGAAAAGCTGTTTCCACGTACAAAAAATGGGATTTTGGAGAGAGATGAACACTTTTTTGCCGTATTTTTATCGCAAATGGACTTGAGGAATGTTGGCATGCGGAAAATGTAAGTTTTTGTTTCAATAAGCGTGAAATAGTGACAAAATCTACCGATAAACGTCTTCGCTTGCGTAAGGTTTATTGCAAAATTTACATCGTATAATGGTCTAAAATATCGCTAGGTTAGGAGAGAAAATGGAGAGGAAACAACCCAATAAAGCTTGTCAGTTGTGTATAGCCTCCTTGTGGTGTATTTTGAAGCTCAGCAGAGTTCAGCGACATATATTATATTGGAATTATGCCCGGTGGCGATCATTGTGCTGTGTGGGGTTGTGACAACGATCGAAGGTACCCAGATAAACAAAAGGTTCTTCCTCACGTTGGAATGTTAAGGTTTTACTCGCCAAAGAATAAGAAAGATGTTTTGTCGTGGGCCAGAGCTATTAATCGTGATCACTTCAAGGTTACA
>JAHPZR010027553.1:10000-20228 GCA_019787425.1 Platygyra sinensis
TGGTGCCACCATTCTTGTCAATTTCAAACTTGAACCAGATATCTTTATTAATTGACGAAGGGAGGTTTTTGTAAATTACCACCGAACGACCAGACACGTCGGTCAATATTTACGCTCTCAGCGAAATTTTGGTTACAAGAATCGTGTTCGAGTGAACAATTTTTTGAAGGCCGTAAAGAGTAAAGGTCGAAAATTCTACATAATCGCCTTTCCGAGTCAACATTTCGATCAAGAGAGGGTTTCTTTTTCCAAAACACAGGAGCGCACGCAAATTGAATTTATGACCGCGGAGTATATTTACCTTAGTACGAAGCAGCAGTTACAAAACTTGTTGCGTGTCGCAATTAATGCAACTTTGGTGTTAAACATTTTTATTTGCTGATCTTTTCTTACCCTATTTCGTTTCTCGTTGCCTTTGCTTTAACATTCCCTGCGTAAAATCTTTTTGACTGAAGTGCACTCACTCGAATCGAAACCGAAAACAAATATATACACGATAAAAAAAGCCTCGATTGTTTATCGTAAAATAAAAAAAACTTAACAAGTTACACGCCACGATTGTCGAAATTTCCACTTACGAGCGGGGCTAAACGTGGCTGCATGGAGTAAAATTATAACACGCGCTGAGTTTTTTGGGAAAAATATAAGAAAATACAAAAACTAATAACAAGTTACACGCCGCCGCTGTCGGAATTTCCACTTACGCGCGGGAACGTGGCTACATGAAGGAAAATGATAAAACTCGCTGAGTTTTTATTAAAAAAAATACAAATCAAGGGATTTTAATTGAACTTTCTTTATTGAGCAAAGAAAGAAAAAAGTCATCAAATACATATTCTGAGAGGAACAGATAACATGAAACATGACACTGCTGTGAATAAAACTTGCCGGCGGCTTTGAATCGAGCACTCAGTCGGCTTCAAAATAAAAGAATCATCATTAAATCTCTCCTTACAGCTCCTCGAAAGCGTCTGATTAAAAAGTTGTGGTCAAAGGTAAAGTTCAAATCCATTACGTGATCTGGGCATTCACCACGCATCGGAACGTGTTTACTAATAAATTAACTATGGCGGCCGCTCTACGAAAAAATCTAATTTTGGCGTTCCGTGACCAAACAACTCGTTCAAGATCTCTTTTTAAAGCTCTCGATATGATCGGTATTCAAAAATACACAAGTTTAAGCTTACAAAATTTGAAAATACATAGCGAAGAAGCCAAATCTATAAAATGTCTGCGATGATTACTTCGGATTACTTCATAATCATTCACACATCGCGAACAAAAGGATACGTTCACAAGTCAGTTCGCCCATGGTCCCTTAATTGTACCATTGTTCCAGTCTTTTGAAGTCTCTTTGAGGTCTCCTTCCAAAATATCTCACCTTTTTCAAACCGAATAAAACCGAAGTTACTCGAGACGCTTTCGGATGCTACCGAAAGCAATGCCCATAGGAATAAACTGAGCCTTCAAGCTACAACATCCAGAGGTGTAAGCCATTTCAGAAAGACACATTTAAAGCGGCGTGAAGTTGTAATGGAAGTTTGACAGAAGGAGAAGCTTGTGAAGTTTGTTTCACAGCTGAGGCATATGACTTACGAGTGTTACTTAAATCTATTGAAACAGAGGATGCTGTATTCTCAGGTGGAGGAGCACTACAACAGCTACCTTGAGGCAGCAAGAGATTGAAATGGTTTGCTTGAGCATAAAAATCGTAATACATAGTGATTGGACACCTGCATTGCTTATTTGTTGTGATGGATGAACATGAATCAGTGATCATAATCGGTTTAAAAGTAAACCACTTTTTCTGTGACGTCGAGAAGGTGCAAATCGGTCGCTTAAGCAGCGATGCACAACTAAATATGTCGACAGTTACTGCCCACGTGCCCGTGATCTTGCTTTTCTTAACATGTTCCTTCACAGAGTTCGAAGAGAAGAGTAGCGGCTGAAAAACTTTCGGATTTTTTTCAATCAAGTTAGAACTTAACCTACGGATTTCTTCGTGTTTCTCATCGCTCAGTTCATCCCTCCAAAGAGCAATAGCGCGGTAAAAACAGTTTCCGTCTCCTCTGACAACGACTTCGCTTCTATGAGGAGGTACATTTCCAGAAGCCATAATTTGTTTATAAAAGAAGTAACTAGTAAGAAAACAGGCTGTACACACGTAAACTTAAACTGAAAAGGCTTTATTGGGTTATTTCCTCTCCATTTATACCTAACCTAGCGATATTTTAGACCATTATACGATGTAAATTTCACAATAAACCTTGCGTAAGCAAAGACGTTTATCGGTAGATTTTGTCACTATTTCACGCTTATTGAAACAAAAACTTACATTTTCCGCATGCCAACATTCCTCAAGTCCATTTGCGATAAAAATACGGCGAAAAAGTGTTGATCTCTCTCCAAAATCCCATTTTTTGTACGTGGAAACAGCTTTTTGCCATACATTTCCTTCTAGCGACTAGCAATGTTTGCCCCCTGGCGATCCCAGAGTTCTTTGCGCATAACATGGGTATCCGATTGCTGGCAAATCATTCATTCCCCTACGAGTTGTGGGAGACAGTGCCTTTCCTGCATGCCCTTGGCTTCTTAAAGCATATTCACATGCCACAAAAAAAACAAAAAGAGGTATACTTCAACAAGAAATTAAGGGCAGCAAGAGTTGTTTTGGAACATGCCTGTGGCATGTTGATGCCTGTGTTATGTTGAAGGGCAGATGGAGACTGATATGCAAGAAAACAGAAAGTCACAGGAGAAATATCAAAGCAGTTATCATGGCCTGTATAGCATTGCACAACTTGTGCATTGCAAGGTCAGATCCATGTCATCCATGTTGGCAACTCAGAGTAGAAAATCTTGATTCGATTTGTAAATGAACAAAGAGGTCAAGATAAGCAGCTAAGCCAGCAAAGACATTCAAAAACAACACAACAGTTATGGAGCTCCAGATGATTCAATTGTTAGTGCTATTTTGTGAAAAAAAAAACCAGACAGTCTTATAGAACATTGCAACTTTGTTAGAGAGAAATACCATTACCTATGCAATTAAACATAACCGTTTCTATTGTTTCTAGTTCTTAAAATAAATCTTGATGTCAGAAAGTAGACAATAAAGTCATTCAACTTGACTGTGAAACAAAAATGGATCATTTAGTCAGTATTTGTTGATAAAGAAAAATATCTCAGTTTAGGTGTGTGTACTCTTTGTAGCTTCCCTGGGTTTGTATCTAAAAATATTTTTGTATTCCCACCCCAGCAAACATGCGTGTTATTTTGCAAAAAATTAGTAAAGACCTGTTTGTGTCTTAGTGCACGTACATTCTCTCTAAATTTTCCCACAAAAAATGAAAGTTCTTGAATAGTTCTGAAATTTGGCAGGTATACTTTTTGTGATACTACGAGTATTGGTGTAGCAAAAGTTTTCAACACTGGAGGAATCTGATGTCTGTTTTAACGAGGAAAAGCTAGCAGACTTGTAGTGCAATTGTGATGCATTATTACGTTGAAAATACAGCAAGACATCTCAGGTAGCTGTGGTGGTCAAGTAGAGATTGTGCTGTCCTGGCAGTCTGGTGGCCCGGGTTCAACTTGGGCTGTGAACAATTTTTTTTTCTTTTTTTTTCTCTCTAGACTTTTCGAAATTGTAGGTATCGTTTTATCAGACAAACGAAACAGTGAAAACCAAAGTTATTTTGTGCAAAATTGGTAAACAGCTTTTTGCGAGTTCCCTTGCGAAACAAATTCCCAGTGAACTGGGAATTCCTAGGAATTCTTAGGAATTCCTGGGAATTCCAAATAATTCCAAGACATGCAAATTAGAACAAATGCTTCAGCTTGGAATTTTTTGGAATATCTGGGAATGGTTATTATGTGAGTGAGAATTACTGGGAATTTCTAGGAAAATTTGGGAATTTTTGAGAATTTCTGAGAATGGTCAAGCTGAAGTTTTCTGAGCTAGAAAACAAGACTTGGAATTCTTGGAAATCTTTGAGAATCATGATTTTATTCTGAATGACAGAGAAAAAGGAACACAGATTAGCGTACATGCATGTAGCATGGACTAGTAAAGTCCTTAAGTAGGAATTGGTTAACTTTCACCAACTTCAACCATAAAACCAGTGTGTTCCCTCAGTTATTGCTAAGAGCAAAATATTAAACCAAAGGCACATCTTCAATAATCTTGATTAATAATAGTAACTTGAAAATATGCTGACAGCTTATAAAAGTGAAGTTATTATAAGTCATTCCTGCAAATGTCATTTTCAGGGGCTCATTTGTGACCCATAAAAAAAATTGTTTACTTCCTTTTTGCTCCATATTTGGCACATTCCATATTTGGCACACAGGAAGTTGACATAATTAGCCAATCACTGAGCTTATTTTCACTAACTTAAGATGACGGAGCTTTTACAAAACAAAGTTGTTGTGGTTCTTCTGCATTTGGCCAGTGAAGCAAATTTGAAATATTTTTAGTCAGAGCTCCTGAAAATGGTTTTTTAAGAAGTATAACAAGCCGAAAGGTTTTCGAAGTGATTTAGAAAGGCTTTGGGCAGCGAGTGCGAAGTTAGAAGCGATAATTGATGTAAGCAAAACCATGATTTCATTAGGAATTAATTTTTTTTTGTTTCATCGGTAATGAGTTAAGTGTCTGAGCTACTGTAACTGCTATTGACTATTTATTTAGAGCTACATTAAAAACTATGTGAACATGTCTTAAAAATAGTTAACACCTGAAATGGTTAAAGCCTTCTAGAAAAAAATCACCCATTTTAACAGGTTTAAATAAGTCACTGCAGCTCCCATAGTAAGCACTGGCTCAGTGTATTAATTGTTCAATTTTTACTTTCAATGCAGTTATAACCTGATTTTTTTATTTTAATTTTTTAAGAAACCTGTTCATGAAAAACTTCTCATACTTTGAGAACCCTTATATTTTGACATAAAAAATGGAATATACATAAAATGTAGATGTCCACCCAAAGAATTTCACACTGTCATATAGGTTTTTTAGGTCCTCCTCCTCCTTCAGCCACACACTCCATTGAAGTTTGGCAGGCAAACAATGCATGGTTGGTCACTGTTCCCCTCCAAAAAGACCACTTTCTCTCTTAGTTCAGAAACTTCTGCCAACTGAAGTACAGCTTGGTTGCTTAAATGAATAGATACAATGACATTAGAAAACAAATAATTATGTATCATTAATGTAGAAAAACGATTCAACAAAGTTCTCAAAGAAATATTGTACACTTCAGTGTTCCACTAAAATGTTTATTTACTACTGTTAAAAATGAGCGTACATGTAGGTTTCAACAATCAAAAACTCATTCAGTTGCTCTTAGTACTTTTAATCTAACTGAATTTAAGGTTGGTGTTAATACATTATAATGAAACTAAAGCAGTTCTACTCACCTTTGAGGCTTCATCCTTAGCACATGACAACCAGCATCATCAAAGAAAAATGGTTTTTCAAGGTTCGGCTCTATTTCTTTATATGCCACAAGTATTTTGTCTGACATCTTATTCCAAATGAAGAAATTAATTTGTCCAACTCTTCCATTCGATAGTAAGACAACTGAGGCATTCCTCTTTACCATCCGTGTGTATTCGTTGCTGAAAAACACTTGTCCATTTTTGACAATCCTTGAGATTTTAAAGCTGCGAGGCCCAATTTTAAGTGAAATCTCCTCCATTAAATGCTCAGGTAATCCTGTGAGCTTTTTTGCACCACCAGCAACCTGGCAGTCTTCAGCCTCCTTAAGGTTCTTTAACCTGTAAACCAAAAACTACAAGGTAAATCATGTTGTACAATAACTCATAAATTTGTGTGTAACTGAAACCATTTCTCCTTGGTTTGAAGTACACTTGGGAACAATTTGTATCAATTTAAACTGAAAAATATATTTGATCAAGTCAGTTTTCAGATTCATTCGTGATGTGTTGGCCTAATGTTTGGCATGCTGGGCTCCAGATTAAGCAGTCAGAGCATTCTCGTCCCCAGAGCCCACGATCCTTCTGGCCTGTGGTAGGGATCGAGAGCTCTGGTTTGGTCCAAAACCGGAAGTCCGTGATTCACGGACTTCCCGTCAAATCTAGCAAATCTGATTGGTTGAGAATGCCAAACAAATACTCTGCGCATGCTCAGAAAATCAGGTCCGGCCAGAGCTCTCGATCCCAACCACAGGCCAGAAGGATCGTAGGCTCGGGGGACGAGAATGCAGTCAGAGGGGCTGTGTTCCTAGGCAAGGCACTGTACATATTGCCTCTCTGTGTTAATTGTAGGGAACAAGGACACTTTCACATTGCCTCTATTTCGGATATACATGTACATGTACAGTTGTCAGAGAAACCTAACCAAAAGCTGGGGAATAGCCTGTAATGGACAAGCATCCTTTCCAGAAGGAGACAAGCAATACCGAAGTCCCTTTATGTCGGAGGAAACAGGAGTTGAGTACCAAACAGTTAAACCACAATGGCTTGGGTAAAGAGGTTAAGTTACATTTTCAACTTTATTACAGCAATCATTAAACAAAACAAAACACAATCGTGTTACTGTACCCTCGTTTTGTGATCAGCATTCTTTTTATGAACTCCTTGGTTGCTCCAGCTGGAATAAGCTCAACATCACTTATAAGGCGGCTCTGGGCATGCAACATCCAAATCAACTGAAATTACATAACAGAGTTGTGTTCTTCAGTAATTTACAAATCACTCCTCTAGCTGTAGTGTCTAATATTTCAGTGGATGGTACTCTGTGCTATTATTATTAAAACAAAAAACTACATTATTATGTTTGGCATCTTATATACCTGTACACATTTAAAAAATCCATGATATCTAGAAAGATTTTTCTCTTCCATATTTTGAAAAAGCCATAGGTGAATGAAAAGGAGGTATCTTCAGGTAAGGAAGAATTACAAATACAAGAAAATTGTTTGGTTCAGCCCCCCAGTCAAGTAACGTTCAATATAAATTTGTAAACTAAGCATGTTGTAATAACTGACTGCTTCAATTCTGAAGGTATAAATGTAAAATAACATTATTAATACTGTATTACTCCTGGTCATCCACAATATCAATGGCATTTTCTAACAAGGTTTTTACTGCTGCTTACCTGTCTACAAACATTGCCAGTGCCATGGCAAAAATCCATTAGTGTTCCGTTCATATCTTCAAAACCAAAGGTGGACCAAGCCCATAGTGGCCCCCAACCTTCAACATAGTCAACCAGGTGGGCACCTACATTGTGCACATTGAGACCGCAACTACCATCCCCTGCAACAATTGTATGAAAAAATTGCATTAAAGACCTAAAAAAAGAGTAAAGCATGTTACTTGTGAGAAATATGACTATATCACTTAATCGTCTTGCATATTGCACATGTGCAGTAAGGGTAAACATTTCATTGCAAACATGACCATTGGCAGACTTGTGATTATATACTACGTGTAGATTAGATGAAAATTTGCAGGATATATTCACAGAGTGACCTAGACAACTGCTAATATTGACTTGCATGATTTAAGGAATTAATTTTCCCTGCAACATTTATATAAGGCTCTTAACTACAAATCAGAAATTTTTTGCATTGTAGGTTTTTCCTTGTTGTCTTAAAAAAGTAAATTATTATTTCTGCCATTCCATACCATATAAGGCCTGAAAGTCCTTGCAGAAACTGTCCAATAGGTCGCGTGCCCGATGCAACTGGGTTGGAGTGATTTCACTACCAAGAAGTATATAAATTGCTTCAGAGAAACGAGCGAAATGTTCAAGGTACTTATCTGGCAGATAACCAACCAAACATGGCAAAGCATAATAAAGAAGCCAGGATTGCAACTCGGAAGCTAGAGAGAGAAAGAAAAATATATACATCTATATACAGTGTACATTAAAGTGTGTGATGTGACTTTTTTTCCTGTACAATACACTGAGAAGAAGTTAATACCAAGGTGCTACACAAAACTGCTCCACAATAACTAAAGAAACGATTTGGCAAAGTCTACTGATACAGACTTGACTTTCCCATGTAAAAAGTCAGGCGGGATCCCGGCGGGATCCCGGCAATCCCACCTGGGATCCCAGGTGGGAATGGTGGGATCCCGCCATCCCTGGTGGGATCTCACCATTCCCACCCGGGATAAAAAATTAATCCCACCCGGGATCCCGCCTAAAACACGGGATTAGGGCATCCCACCTGGGATCCCGCATGAGATTTATGGATCCCACCTGGGATCCTAGTATCCCACCTGGGATGATCATCTTCTCAGCCGGGATCTTTTGTGGGGTTCATATATCCCACCTGGGACTGACACATCACACACATACAGGGCCAAGTATGTTGTGTCGCATTGTGGTATGCAGTTGAATGAAAATTTTCAAAGAGACAAATCTGTGGTATTGTAAATATGTATAATAACACAGAAATAATGAAAAAAATTTGCAAGACATCTACCTTTTGGTGGATGACATACTTTATTAATTTCAAATAACTTGTTTTATCAGATGTTTACAATGAATGCAAGAAAACAATTCTCAAGTTTTTGATTAACTTTCAAGAAGTCAATCATGCTCAACCATATTTGGAAAAGTGCTAATTGTTACCTCATCGAATTCACTTTTGACTACAACACATTTTCTTTTGATATTATGCAGTGGAATACAAAATAGACACTTTGATCTTTTGGTTACAGCCATGTGATTGAGTAAAATGCCAGAATTACAAAATCTATTTAAGAGGTTGGAGGAAGATTTGATGTCTGACATTATGGATCCACTTGGGGTTAGTTTTGTTACTAATGCAACATGGTGATGGTGAAGAACTGAAAATCTTTGAATTTCCCCAAACTGCATTGTTCCACTTGCATCCTTGTACTGGACAGTGTAAGAATTCTTAAGTTTACTTTGTGCCATTCTTGTGCAGCTGAAGATAGATCCATTCACAACTCCCCTACGGAATACTTCCACTTTATCCCCTGGGCCAATAATTTCCAACCCTCTGCAGCAGAGAAACCTGTTAACTGCTAACATTTCTTGCCTGGCTAACGTTTCTTTCTTGGCAACACCCAGAACAAATGCAACACCAACATCTGAAGGCTTGGGTCTGCAGGGAATAAAGTAAAACCTAATTATGCTTTATGTAAAAATAATACACAGAGGAAAAAGTGCAGTTGTAATTTAAAAGAAGCTGTTAAAAATGAAGCCATTTGAGCTGAGCATATAACCTGTTTTTTTTTTGGCAACTATCAACTGTATCCTCCATTTATGCTCTATTTTTTTAATTAAGGCATGGTGTTAATTTATTTGATTTCTTGGGTGCAACACTTACAAGGATTTTTCTCCAGAAAGGTGTTTGGCAAGAGATATCACCAGCTCTGAATTAATTGATAGTTTCATCTTAGCAACAAGGGCTGGAAAATTTCGAAATATTGTCACAGCTGAAGCAATCTGTAAAAGAAAAAAAAAAGTTGTTTCCATTATTTCTAGAGCACAGTAAATAAATACACAAACTAGATTAAGTATTTTACAGTTGTACATTTCTGCAGACTATAGGATACAGAGTGAAAGCAATATTTTTAGTGAATCCTAGAGACTGCAAGTAAACTTGATTTAATAAAGGAATGGACAATGCCTAGCGCGCGTCCATCCAATTCGGGATGCACGCGGATAGTTGGGAGAGCACGAAGGTAGCGTAAGAGATGCTCGAGGCGCAGCCGAGAGCATCTCTAGCTACCTAAGTGCTCTCCCAACTATCCAAGTGGATCCCGAATTGGATGGACGCTAGCTAGGCATTGTCCATTGCTTTTATAACATAGCAAGACATTTTTCACGCTGAAAAGTCACTTTTTCTGCACTTATCAAATTGCAAGTTCTGCACGTGCACGTGCACGTGTTGTTTTCACTGACAGCACGTTTCGCTACACGTGCACGTGCGCGTGCTCGTGTTGTTTTCACCGGTAGCACTGATGTTTCTGCAACCATTTCAGACACATTAATTTTCCAAGTCGACTCCAAAGTCATCGAGAAACCCTAACTCAAATGTTGAAAAACACTAGCTATTAGTAACAGCTAAAGTTAAGTTTTACTCGAAAAAAGTTGTGAGAAAAACTTTCGCTGCAAGAAATTTCACCGACGATGGCGTCAGCATGAACCATCTCTATGAACCATCCATTTCTTTTTCATAGAAAATTAGCCAATCACAGCGCGCGCTAGCATATAGCTATGTTATAA
>JAHPZR010027554.1:0-5000 GCA_019787425.1 Platygyra sinensis
AGGAGTCTTTATTTCGAAAGTGGAAATAAACAACATACACACAGAAGCCGGCAAGCGGCCAACAGAGATACTAAACAAGCTGTTGGGACATTTCTTCGACCTTCAGACCCTGGCATCCCAACGGGAAAGTCTGGACAACACCATAGTACATGCATGTACAGGTATATGTGCAATGCAACTATTTTTAATTTTATCATGACTTTTTTATACTTAATTTAGGGCCATTTTTATACTTCTTAAAAGTACTTACTTACTTACTTACTTACTACATTTTATGCAGCACCCAGCAACTTGTAAATCTTGTAAACTGTTTTGTTCTCTTTCGAAAATAAAAAAAGGCGTAGCAGAGCGCGAACAATATGACTCCTCTTTTAGCAAATTGGGGCCAAATTGCGTTCAACTCAATTTTTGGGAGCTCATAAGGTACGCTTGCTATGTAGGCCAAAAAACTTAATGCGTGACGAATCAAAAACGCACCATACAAGTTGCATTAGAGCATATGCGCATGTGGCTTAAGCCTTACTCTTAGTATTTTATTAAGCCTCGTACACAGGAACGAAAAGCAGATTATTAATTTTATGCAAAACATTTTGGCCAGGTCTGATGTAACCTTTAGAAGTACCAAATTAATGACTGCATTTTAGTTCATGTTATGCATGAAACTCATGTATGGTTCTATTACTTTCTTTTGAATTTCAGCATATGCTAAACGCTGTGCAGCCGTGTGGAAAAACACAGACAAGATCGACTACGCAAGGACCATCCAAAATAAAAGGGGTTCTGCAAAAAGAAGATTGCAGAAGCAGTTAATTGAGAAGAAGGAAAACTTGTGTTAAGTACACTCTTGTTTTATCCGTTACTCTATTATCACTGTTACAGTTACAAGAACTGATCAAATATAACAGAATGTAAAGTATTATAACACAAAAGAATACAATTTAGTTAAATAGTTTATAAGTAGCAATTATATTTAGAAGCGACAAGTACCAAAACGGCTCCTGTCAAATCAGTCAGCTGATTAACTTACTAGTTTGTATTCTATTCCCATGAGGGAATGAGTAATGAAACATTTAGTAAACATACAAAACATTTCAGTAAAATGTGATTAAAATTTATGGTTATGTTATTTTTATCTGTAAAGGTAAAATTTGCATTTTGGACATCAAATTAGGTTATAGAGGTGTACCTGAATTAGCGATGTGTCTGGTACAGTTCTGAAGTTCTGGTTTGAAATACAGAACCGAAAAATTCGCAGACATTAAACGGACCTTTTCATATTTATCGTTACAACCTAAAAGTCCTCTTTGGTTTTTCGATTTAGTTGCGTCAACAGTGCAATCAATAGGGAAGTTATACATTTGTAATCGAAATCTTAAGTTTATATATAAAAACCCCTGTCATTAAATTTAGGTGGAAAACATGGATTGTTGTATTAGGTAGTTGTGACTACAGTGATAAATCAATCTATCTCACTCAATAATTGCAAAACAGAGAGACTGGGCATATTTGCATTAAATATATCTTATTAGACGTTCTGTTGTGTTGTATCGCTGAGTATTTTTACGAGTTGTGCCGTATTTTGACGAGCCCGTAGGGCGAGTCAAAATACAAACAACGAGTAAAAATTCTCAGCGACACTACACAACAAAACGTCTCTTAAGAGATTTAATCCAACACGCCAAATTGTTATGTCCGTGCGAGCGAATTTCGAGGATGTTTATTTACGGAGAACGCGTGACAGAAGTATGCAAAGCGGAACGGAATTAGCGCGGGAAATGCCGCTAACTAATTGGTCAACACCAAACAAACCTGTCTAACCGGTCCTCAGGAGTACAAATACCGCGTGATATTTGTACTCGTTTTGGACGTTATTTGTACTCTGCGAAGTGCAGTTGAATAATAATTATAGTACATCACGTAAATAATCTTTTATTCCATTCATTCAGTTGACAGCAGATAATAAAACGGAAGTTTAGTTCACAGTTCAGTTTAGACTTGTTGTTTGTTTTATACAAGCCAAGGATAACCTGCGAACAGGCTGTTCGCGGTATTCGCCATTCGGACGGACGGCAAGGTACAGTGAAGAAGAAGGCCACTCGATGAATACAGGTAAACTAAATGAATAAATTATCGAGTAAATCTGCATTTTTTTACAAGCGTAATTTCCCGCATGACTGCACGGCCCGGCCACGATTAATTATTCCGAACAGGCTGTTCGCGGTATTCGCGAGTCGGACGGACGGCAAGGTACAGTGAAGAAGAAGGCCACTCGATGAATACAGGTAAAGTAAATGAATAAATTATCAAGTAAATCTGCATTTTTTTTTTACAAGCGTGATTTCTCGCATGACTGCACGGCCCGGCGACGATTAATTATTTCTATAAATAATATGAACATTCTTTGCATTTTTAAGCCTACTTGCTGCTGTCCTGCAACGTCCTTTCTCCTATCAAACCGCTGCCAAACCGCTGTCAATCGCTTCCGATAAGCTGTTAAATGATATACCACATAAACATTCTTTGCATTTTTGAAGCGAATGTGCAGTTATTCTGCAGCGCTGATGATCTTTTTTCAGCGTTTTCGCGCCGCTGCCAAAGCGCTTTTTATCGCTGGCAAACGGTTGCCCGTGACAGCGTTTAAGCAGCCAAAATTTGGCAATGCTGCAGCGACCCACTTCGCAGCTCTTTTGCAGCGCTTTTTGAAGCCATTCTGCAGCGCTGCGGCAGCGCTGCCGATTTCGTACGGGTTCTTGCGACAAATCGTATCTGTGACATTTGCCATTCTGACATGATGCTTCGAGATTGCAGTGACCGTTCTGATGGTTATGTCTGGGAATGCAGAAGGCAAATTGGACGGAAACGGCACAGAACAGAGAAGAGCATCAGAGAAGGAAGCTGGTTTGAACAATCGAACCTGTCCATAGAAGAAGTTGTAAAATTCACTTACTGGTGGACCCAAGGATTAGAGCAATGGCAGATTAAACAGCAACTTGGCCTTGGCTCGCACACTGCAGTGGACTGGGACATGTTTTGTCGCGAACTTTGTGAAGTCACTCTATTTGAAAATCGAGAGAAACTTGGAGGACCTGGAAAAGTTGTCCAAATAGACGAATCGAAGATTGGAAAAAGAAAGTATCATCGTGGGCATGTAGTGGAGGGCCAGTGGGTTTTCGGGGGTATTGAAGAGGAATCGAGAAAGTGCTTCATAGTATGCGTGGATGACAGGAGTGAAGCTACGCTATTAAAGCATATACAAGATTGGATTGAACCAGGCACTATCATAGTGAGTGACTGCTGGAAAGCATATGTGAACTTAGATAAGTATGGTTACACTCACAAAACTGTGAACCACTCTGTAGAGTTCGTTAGTTCTGAAGGTTATGACACAAATAAACAGGAAGGACACTGGAGGCAGATGAAAGTGAACCTTCCTACACATGGAAGGAAGAAAGAACATTATTCGTCATATCTGGCCGAATTTATCTGGCGGTATGTTAACCGTGGAAACGATTTGTTTAAGATATTTCTGAAGGATGTAGCACGTGTTTATAAATTTGAATAACTTAACTGGACAATGTGTTTTAAATTAGTGCTGCTTTCGTACATAACGATAAGATTATTGTTGTTGTTTAAATTTAAAAAATAAATTACTCAAGTTTGTAAGATGAGGGCATTTTGAATAAGTAAAAATAAAATAAAGGATTGCAAAAAGGACAGTTAAAGTGTAGTGCGTTGTTTCATTGGTTTGTGGTTCAAAGTGCGAGTTGTGTTTCATGTTTTGTGTTTCACGAAGTTTGATTGCGTATCCGCGTATGCGCGTATTCGCGTATCCAGCCAATTCCTTGTGGCTTCGGCCCCAGGGTCTCTCTTCTCCTCATCCTGGTATCTTCGTATCCGTGTATCCGCGTATCCAGCCAATTTGGGGGTTTATCTTCGACGTGGCAGGGTATTCTGCAGTTAAGCAGCCCGGGAAGCCCGATTCGCCAACGTCGAATGTCAGTTCGCCAACTCTTATATGCCAGTTACTTCGGGAGCCAACGTCTAAAATACTTTTTTCGTTTGGCTCGGCAGTGGATGAAAGAACGAGGAATAAGTTGTAAGGCATTAAGTGTTGGGTTCACGTATTTAGCTGATTTAGCGGCTTGTTGAGCTCGGCAGTGGATAAAAGAACGAGGAACAATTGATATATTGCGTGTAAAGGCAAAAAGTGGCCCTATATTCTACACTTTAGCCGCGTTGGCGAACTGACATTCGACGTTGGCGAATCGACTTATACGTTGGCGAACTGGTCGTTGGCGAACCGACTCGTTGGCGAAACGACCGGTTACCAATTTTATAGTCACTCGATAGAAACCTTGAGGGAATTGAAATCTTACTTGGTAGATTCTAAAGAATCCTTAGAGTTGTTCTACTACTGCAACTATTGTTATTGGTTGCTTCCTGCTGAACACACTCCTGTTTGTCCAATATGTGATACAGACTAAGGATCACCTGCAACAAAAAGCTACTTTGTGGTCTTTCCAATCGAACATCAGGTCTCAAAGTTTTTGTTGTGTGAGTTAACTTTTTTTTACTTGATGTTTTGATTGTCGTAAGAGTTGTAAGTATGAGGTAGAGTATTTTTTTAGTAAATGCTTCCTAAACTTCTCCAGTTTGGGCTTTTGTGGTTCAAACCAATTAACTGTATGCATGAAAGGAAACTGTGGCAAGTGGTCATGTTGACACCAAATGACTTCAGCAGAAAAGCTGTAAATTTGTGCACATTCCATAATAAAGCAACAAAAATCTTTAAGGACTAATAGTTTTCCTTTCCATAACATCTTGTACACAATGATGTTTAGTTGCGAAACACAGTTTAATAAAAAGCAATTTCAATATGGAGGTGTTTAACATAAATGAAGTTTAATTAATTGAAACTCAGTTAATTAAATTTGCATTTCAATCCATTCCATTTCAATTAAGACTTTGGAAGATGTTTTAGATTGAGTCACTTAGCCAGT
>JAHPZR010027554.1:12500-27500 GCA_019787425.1 Platygyra sinensis
TAGTTAAAGAATACATTAGTCGTCGCGTTCACTGACTGGATCTGGAGAGAGTTTAACATTCACCATTACGGGCCGTTTGTGTTGGACGTTTTTCGACATGGTGAAAGAAAAGTTGTTGAGACAGTTAGTCTTGTGATTTTTCCTTTGATTTCCTTGAAGAAAGACCTGGTGTCCAGCCTGAACGGGAAAGGAGTCAAAGCTGTAGTTTTGGGGCCAGAAAGTTCAGACACGGAAATTAAGGATGCTTTTGAAGGTAAATACAAAGTCCGTGTGTTTGCAAAGTCGGTGTACTGTCAAGTGGGTTTTGGATACAGAACGCGAATTTAAAGCATTTTCTTGGACTTTACAAAACAGAAAAGGTATTGTGCAGTATTACATCCAAGTTTAATTCAAATGTTTGAACCACGAGTAAAGACACGGCCGATAAATTGACTGCAAAAGCCGTCGGCAAAAACTCAAGCTTCCGCACGTGAATTAACTGCTGCTGTCACTATCACGCAGCGAAGCATGTTCGCAAAATTTTGAACATTTTTTTCCTTTTTAAATAGTTTTTTTCTGCCTCATCTTGAATGAAAATTTATTGTTATTGAACTTCCTGTCGCGTTTCTTTCATTTGGTTACCTTTCTTTGGCAAATTTAGGTATTTAAAGTTAACAGTATTCTTGCATCGTGGATTTCTGCATATTTAATTTACAGCTACCTCCGCGGCCGTGTTTGTTTACTTTATTCACGTCATTCAAGTACAAGTTTTTAGTTTTATTTAGCTGCTAAAAAACACCTGAGAAAAGAACTAAGCGGGCACTAATTTAGCACAGTTAAAATACGATTTATCGCAAAATAATTGGCTATTTTTGTCGTCTTTTTTATTTACAACTTTTATCTTTCTTTCACTACGCTGTATTATTTAATTGTCGCAGACGAAGAAATTTTCGGAAATATTGTTGTTTAAATATGTCTTTTCGCTTTTATTTTCCAGTATTTTCTCTAATGTTAACTATCCGCTATAGTAAATGAATTGAAATTTTGTTGTTTTCGGTGTCGTTTCGTCCTCCAAAGGCAGTAACTATTTATGTCTTGAAATCTGATCTTATACATGGCTGTGGTTACTGGGCATTGCCTGATTTCATACCGTGAGGGACTAGGTACGAGTCTGTAAATTATGGGATTAGCAGCTATTGATCCCCATAGTCAGAGAGAGCACACCGAGATTCACAAAATAGCCAAGTTTGGTGTTAATCAAGCTATTTTTGACTGAGATACAGGCATTTAAAAACGAAAAAAAATTACAAAGAAATGTATGGAAATGCGGACAAGTCCCTCACGGTATGAAATCAGGCAATATGGTTTATTAAGGCTGGTTCTCACTAGCGCATAAGCATAACACAAGCATAACATAATCATAACAAGTGAGAACACCCACAACATGAGCGTAAGCATAAGGAGACATATAAGAAGAACGAACCCACTTATTTGTCTTATGCTGTTCTCACTTGCGCATAAGCATAAGCGCATAAGCTTAAGCGTAAGAAAAACGAACATGCCGCTTGTTTTCTTGTGCTTACGCATATGTTTATGCGCTCATACTTATGCTTATGCGCAAGTGAGAACTGCATAAGACAAATAAGTGGGCTCGTTCTTCTGTTTATGCTTATGCTTATTTCACTGGTGTCCTCACTTGTGACCTCTCACGCGAAAACGTACACTAACGGCTTTCCGTTAAACGGGGGAAATGCACGGCTCTCGAACGGGTAAGAAACTGCTCACGAAGCCGTTTGAAACGGATGACACCGAACGGCTGAATGGCTGATAATTTATTCCGAACGGACTGGCATCACGGCTGAACGGCTAGCGAGAAATTTCGAACGGATGGTAATCACGGCTGAACGGCTAAAAAAATTTTGGAACGGTAGACCTGAACGGCTGAACGGCTCGAGTAAAATTTCGAACGGTTGGTCCTGAACGGCTGAACGGCTCGTGAAAATTTACGAACGGATGGTAATCATGGCTGAATGGCTGAAAAATATTTCGAACGGTAGCCCTGAACGGCTGAACGGTTCGAGTAAAATTTCGAACGGATGGTCATGCACGGGAAAAGGGATTGTCATGACTGACTGTGAATGGAACTAGCGGCCTAAACGGTAGAGCGGCTCATGTTATGGCAATAATTATTTACAAATTATTTCAAACGGATTTGTTAATAACTGGCTATGAACGGAACAGACCAAAAATTGATGTTTATTACTTTCGCTACGCAAAAGCTCACCTTAACAGCGAAAAAAGCCTTAATACCACCAGTTCGTTGCCATGTTTTGTGGAGGAAATGCAAAGATTATTCGTCAACATGTCGCCCGACAGTCGTGGTTGTTTGCCAAAACCAGCCAGTCCATTTGTTTACTAAATAAACACACTTTTTAAACTGCTATTCAAGTTTTTTTCCTTCTACTTCTAGCAGCTCACTTGTTATCGCAATGCTATCCCACACTGCCATTCAAATTGTTAGACTTTCAAACAGTTTAAATCAAAGAGCAAAGCAAACTGCAAGGATACATGGTTGTTGCTCATTCAAGCATGACTCGGCGAAATCTGGCCAAAATTTGCATAGAGTTCTAAACAGTCGTGACAGGTAACGCAATATGATTACAATAGCCAATCCGTATCAATCACTTGGACATACCGGCGCGTTGTCGTGACAACTACACTGTAAACTTGCGTACCACTGCACTGGTATCGGCATTATCAAACTCTAAAGGAAAGACCATGGCGGAATGCGAGCTAGCTGATGACTTACTTGACAGCGAGGAAATCGTAGCAAAAGTTAAGAAGTTTCTAGAAGAGGGATGCAAGTGTTCTCTGGGTGTGAAAGGTAGCTACTGTTCTCAGCAATTTCAGAAAGAAGTTGTGCTGTCTAACTTAAACAACTGCCTGGAGCTATCGCATGGAGAACTCGACCTCGTCATACTGGCGAACATCCAAGCGTTCACGAGGATCGATGTCATTGGGGAAAAAAGAAAGCGAAGTGCGCGCTGCAGTTTCTTTACCTAAACCGTCCGATCTGCAAAGAAATGTTCTTAAACATTTATGGCATAAGCTACTCAAGGTTTCGCAGATTGAAAGAACACTATGAAGACCACGGAATCTGTCAAAGGGTCCATGGAAACCGCAAGAGACTACCTCACAACACGTTGCCACAAACCGTAACCGAGGACGTCAAGAACTTCTTAACAAACTACGTTGAAGAAAATGCTGTTCTCCTTCCCGGCAGAATCCCAGGATTCAAAAACGATGACATTCGTCTGCTCTCGTCGTCAGACACCAAAATGAGCGTGTGGCGCGCGTTTAAAAGAACATGCGATGAAACGGGAAAACAAGCTGTTTGCTACACCACATTTTTAAAATTATGGGAACAGTTTCATCCTGGTGTTGTCGTCGCCAAGCCTATGACAGACTTGTGCCTTACTTGCCAGCAAAACACATCGAAACTCGTACGTTCTGCGAACCTTCCAGACAGGGAGAAGTCCGAGTGCGTCTTGACTCAGCAAGAACATTTGGACTGTGTACAGACAGAGAGAGATTTCTACAGGAACGCTTGTGCGGAGGCCAAAACCAACTTTGAACAATTTGAAGAGGCAATTGAGCTGGATGATCTACACAACGCACGTTCCCTAGACACAACCATCCACTACTCATTTGACTTTGCCCAGCAGGTTCACATCCCCAGCAACCCGATGCAGCCAGGCCCGATCTACTTTAAAACGCCGCGGAAATGCGGTATTTTCGGCGTCATGTGCGAAGCGATCCCTCGCCAAGTTAACTATTTAATTGACAAAGCAAGTGACGTTGGTAAAGGGGCAAACACTACAATAAGTTTCGTTCACCATTATTTTCACAACCATGGTCTTGGTGAAACTCATGTTAAACTTCATGCTGATAATTGTTCCGGACAGAACAAGAACAACTTCTTCCTTTGGTACCTGGCATGGAGAGCAATACATCAACTTCATGACTCAATCTGTTATTCTTTTTTAATTGCCGGTCACACAAAGTTTGGTCCTGATCGTTGCTTTGGAATCATCAAGAGATCATATAAAGTTAGTTACGTTTCTTCTCTGTTCGAACTTGCCCAGATGGTTGAGTCGTCCAGCACTGTTGGAGTAAACAAAGCCCAGCTTGTTGGGACACACGATGGGAAAGTTATTGTGCCGGTTTATAATTGGTCAGCGTTCTTGGAACAGTACTTTGTCAAGGTTCCAAACATCAAAAAATTCCACCGTTTCAGATTTTCTAAAGACGAACCTGGGAGACTTTATTTTAAACTGTACAGCACATCTCCGGAACAATCTCTGCAGCTTCTGAAGAACCCCGCCATTCTGCCACCCGCCGTGCTTCCACCCAAGGTCAATCCCCAGGGATTATCCCAAGAACGGAAGCAGTATCTGTACCGAGAGATCCATCAGTTTTGCAAGCCTGGAATGGAAGATCTGGTTGCCCCGGCGCCGTGAAAACAAAACAGTTCTTTTAAGAACTCCCACCCTGCATTGCACCTCGCGAGGAAAAATCCTGTAGGTCGAGCGTTCGACATTGTACTCTGCAGGTAGCACAAAAACGGCTCCTTTAGGAGCCACCACATGCAATAAAAGTCATGATCAACATTGAGTTTACAACGTTTACCCAATATGCTCAATTGCCCAAATATACTTGAACCTCGATCAAAGCGCGCGCTAAAGTTTTATTTCTATTTTGGCTTTCCCAAGACTACAAGCAGCCCCCTTTTTCTTAGTCCATCTCGCTCGTAGTCGTAGCTCGTGCTCCTAGTCAATGTCCAAATTCAAACACTCTCACAAGTGATTCAAAACGGCGTCTGTTTAACGCTCCACTAACATCTTTTTTTCGCTGACAAAGTTAACACTTTGCTGTTTCTCGGTTCAGGCTTTTTTAATACTGCATCAAAAGAAATGTTTTACCATCGATTCTAATCAAATTAAATCAAGCTACAAATGGAAAAAACTGAATCAGTAGCAATTACAAAACAATGTTTGCAAGCGGCATCAAAAAAACTGTCCAAGTAATCGCAAATACGTTGCACTTAAAAACGAATCACAAGCGCGAGCTGTTGGCGTTTTGTCGCCGTGCAAGCAAAGAAAATTACCGGTTTGAGTTATTGCATCTCTTTTCCTTTTTTGCTGAAATTCAGATAAAGTGAGTGGGCTGTTTCTTTATTACACCGCTAAGATTTTTTCGCCGACAATAGACAGTTTAAAACGAATTGCCGTATCTCAGTCCACACCTTTCATCCTTATATTGGTTTTAAAGACACGTTTTTCCAGATGTTTTACCAGCAATTCTGTTTTTAAATAAAATTAAGTCGAGTAGCAAACTAGCATTACAAAGTCCAGTTTGCAAGCGGCATCAAAATAACTGTCCGAGATTTGCATATTCCAGTGGCAACAACTGCTACGTCATAAATAGCCTGCGAGCAGGCTACATCATAAACAAATCGCAAATATAAGCTCAAAAATCACAAGCGCACGCTGTTGATGTTTTGATGGGGCGAGCAAAGAATATTAAGTTTTGATTATCACATTTCAAAATAATTTCACTGACAAATACCAGACAAATGTAAGTTTTTCATCGATGTAAAGGCTCGTGACAAAATATCCACAAAGAAAAGTGGCTATTGAAATTTGCCGCTGGCAAACCCCAAGGGAAAGGAAAATTAATAATGAAGCATGAGAAAATAATAGTCTTTCAATGACATGAGTCTGGAAGATAAGTGAGAAGCGCAATAAAAAAGAGTCAGAACGAAGGATAAACTTGTTCGCCGCTGACACTGACGGTACAGTTTACACGGAGAGATAATACCACCATCAAATTACTATACTCAGTTTTGAACAATCAACTATTTTAATAACTAAACAGGTAGGCATACAAAAGGATATTTAACAAAGCATTTTTTCCGACCCTTCAGTTTCTAGTTTACATAAAAGTTACAATGAACGAACAGGAGTTACTTCTTTTCCTAAATGCTTGCGGGTGGCATGGCATTTTGAATTTATTTTTCCTTTAATACATATCCATGCTCTATCTTTTTCTTCCATTGTGTTAACAGGGAACTTACTAAATACCAATACTTTAAGCAAATTCAGTTTGTTGCTGTCAAGGCAGTGTTTCTCATGGGTGCCATCTGTGTTGCTTGTCGCTAGTTCTTCCTTACTGAAGAAAGATGGCAGTAACTTAAGTGCACACAAGTGCCGTTCCCTTTCTTTCGCGAGGGTCTCCTGGACTGTTCTTATTTTTGATGGTGTAACACATGTACCGATGAGCTCTTCGCCGACCTCCTGTGGAGTACTTGTTGACGTGCCTTTCCAGTCTGGATTGGTCTCGGCTGATTGGTTCTCCTCGGCGCGAAGTCTGATCAGGGTGTCTGTGTTTATTGTGGTCAGGTCAGGGTCTTGGTTCAGGTCTCCTGAGCACTCAGTTTCGTCCATCACGGGAGTCTCATTGACACACGTGGAGTTAACAGTGGAATCAAGTTGCTGAATAAAAGAGAAAAACACCCGTGTCATTTCTTTTGCTTACGTCTGCTTAAAATGAGTGACCCTCACACGCTGGTCACTGCATACCTTGTCCAATTATTAAGGAACAGAAAACATGTTCCTTGTGGAAGTTTGGGAGATCAAGAAATGTTCTAGGAACACGATCCGATAGGCGAGTGTTTCTATTTAACACTTAGACGGCGAGCTCGAGGTTTCCATCAGCTGACCAACTATCAAAATCGATAGAAACCGAGAGTGAGGAAACTAAAACTCGATAAAAACACGGAAAATATGTTTTCTATTCCTTTCAGGTAACACCGTGAGGAAAAAATTAAAATCGGTCGTGCTCTGTGTTCCTGTTTTTTGCTCACTGTGGCTTCAAATTATTTTACAAATCTGAGATAGAGATAGCCGAAGCATCTATACGGGATCTATACATGGATATACTAATAGCATTAACTTCTTACCATGCATGAATACTGATTTAATGCTTGTCCCTCCAGGAAACTGAGCCGCGCTTCAAGCTGCGAAACTTCAGTGGCCATTCCAGACACGGAGGCCTGTATATTCGCCAGCACCTTGTCTTCAATACCTGATACAGAGGCCTGCACTTTTTCCAGCATCTGTAAGAGTAAAACAAAGCAGTTAGCTTCCAGAGCTCATCTTTCACCTGATCGGTGTGATTGTTCTGTAGTTAATGCCTTTCGGTCGGTAACTAGATGTTACTATAGATAAGGGCCGATGAGACTAGATGAGAAATTTTAAAAGCCGGATTAGCTGTTTTTGTAATAAAGTGACAATACCGCCATCATCGGTCGTTATTTTGTGTGCGTGCAGCGGCTCACCATAGTGTTACGATCGCACACGCGCCGAGTCCAAAAGCTTTAGGAATCTGTGCGCGCTCAAAGGAAAACGACAGAATTTTTTGATTTTTTATGACGTCAACATGAGCACAAAAAGCAAAACTGACAGTGAATTTTCTCGCGTTTCCGTCAGTGAAATTCTGTAAAGCCAAGATTTTAACAGAGATGATAGTAAAACACTATTTCATCATTGCGTATTACATTTAATAAGTCTGAGCAGACTGGGTGTAAAAACGAATACAAAAACAGCACTTAAAATATAACACTAGCGCGCACATCGCGATAAATGATTACACAACGGTGCCACCTTAAATTAAACAGCACATCTCTATCACAAAATTAACAAGAAGACCTCAAGTTATGCAATGATACGTAACGGGCGATCAGACGCTGTTTTGACTACGTACTAACTATGGTGTAAGTTGGCGATAAGCGCTAGATCGCAGGTTGCCACAATAACTATACGACATTTAAGAACGGTATTACCTTAACAAAATTTTCCTGCATCTGCGTTTGACTCCTTAGAATTTTTGCATTGACCTCCTCGATGGAGTCCAATCTTTCCATCAAGTGACGGCATTCTTCCATTTTGGCCGTAAGCTGCTGCCGAAGTAAAGTGACAGCTGGGTCTTCTTGAAGACGATTGACAGCGCTGGTTGTTGTGGGTGTTGTGGACTGGGCCTTCTTTGCTTCTCGGTTTGACTTCCATTCCACCTCCTGCTTCTTTTGGCCAGCCAAAAACTGATCGTATGGATGATCACTTTGTTTGTCTTCACTGGCTTCACTGGTACTTCGCACTTCAGTAGACTAAAGCAACGAAAAGAACATAATTTCACGGTTAACAGCCTCAAAGGTTTAAAAGCCTCGAAAGAGCTTTGCGGCTTAACTTTTCAGCAAGGAGAGTTTGTAAAGCGACGTTTCCAAAGAACTTTGCTCTAACGAAGGGCAGTTTCCCGATCGTTTGGATAACTCACACACTCCAGCTCACAATTTAGGCTCCATCAATGTAGTTTTCGGCAAAAATAAAACAGATAATTATATTACAATCGCTTAACACGTAAGCATGTTGAATTCCTACTTCAGTCTCCGATAAATTCACTTTCCTCTCATGATAAAGCACATTTGTTCGAATTCGATTTGACGTAACAATCCTGGAATAAACTTAACATAAAATACACTATTACCTTCTTACGAGCCACTTTTTTCTTTGGCGGTTCTGAACATTCATCGATCTCCGATGGCTCTCCTGACTCTTCCACAATATCGGGGAAGTTCTTCCTGGACCACTCAAAGTCTTTTTCGACCAGTACTTTCTCATCATCTATAAAAATGTTTAGAATTGTAGAATCGGTAAGTATGAGTGAGGATATTTACTTTCAAATGCTGTTTGTGGCAAACATACTCTCAAGTCTTGTCTCTCGAAGACAACAGAAGTATGAAACTTAGACCTTAAGATTCAGAACTGAAACTTACCGTTCAAAGCAAGGATCTCCGCTTCTACTTTCTTCCCTTCCCACTTCACGTGAACGAGCATTCCCTCGGTGAAATTAATGTCTTTTTCGACAATCAAACGCGTTGGCGCGATCCCAGTTTTACGTTCGTTTGGAAAAAGAAACAGTGCTTTTGAAGGACGTTTGCACGTTTCTTTGCACAACTGTCTGACAGACATCACGCATGTGAAATATAAAACTTGGAAGATTAGATCTGTTACTGACGGTAGCTGGCACAAATAGTGACAACTTTTGGCAACAGATTTCTTTTATTATGTGAAACTAAGGCGAGTGGATCCAAATTACAGTATTTTCATTGGATAAATAGAGAGTAATTGTTTTTAAACTTAGCATATCAATGGCCTTCGCGTGTTTCTTTTTACGGAACTACTGTTTAATCAGCGTCATTACCAGGTCGCAAGTCATAAATTACAATATCAATGGCCCTTCAACTGTGAACTTGTGATTTTTTTCTTATTAGCGGCATTACTGCGTTCGTTGGAATGCGGTTCTCGGAACAGATATAATTTTATATTCGTTTGAAAGGTCAGACCTTTCGTGGGCCAAATAAGTCTCGGATTACAAAATTATGCTGAACCCACGCGTTAAGAAAATTTCTTTAAAAAAATGACTTCAAAACGATATATCACTTTCGCCTTAATAAAAATATACATAATGATCGTGTTTATAAGCTATCATAGGAGCTCTAAATGAGCTCTTTTGAATTTGTAATTGATACCTCGCTCAAGTGCTTATCAAGTTCTTGAGTAAACACAGGGAGCCGCCGTTGCCCAAAGCAAGGGAAAAACCTGAACACGAAGCAACGTTTTGGTCTGAGAAAAAAAAAATTGAATGGGAACGTCTTTGTCGAACTTTTCTTAAGTGATTAAGACGAGAAAAAACCTCGGCGAGCTACAAAAGAGAACGAAATAAAAACAAAGCGGCTCCGTGCGGAGCTGATAATTTATTCAAGTTGTTAACCACGTGTCCTTCGTCACGTACAGGTTAAAAAAAGCTTGCCTCTTGATAATTTTAGCCTTAGAAGCTAGTAACTGGTCGCGAATTACTTTCTATATCCTTACAAATGTCCTGACTTCCATCTTTAAAAGAGCATTGTTGCAGACCGTTTTTGTAGCGTCACGTCGCCAGAGAAAACTTTGAAGTGTCACGCTTCTCATGAATTCTCATCCGTGCTGGCCAACGAGCAACAAACCGTCGATTCATAGAACTAAGCTATAGTTCTACACTGTTCTTCGCAAAAACTCTAAAGCCCATTCAAAAATGACGAGAGTTTTCGTCCACGAACAATAAATCATCAGATAGATGACTGAGTAGATTTTGGTCACGTGCTAGGCAACGAGTTTTGCAAGTGACTCAAATTTCATTCGCTTCGTCAGACTTCACGTTATAAAAGTAACTTTTTCTGGTCAGTACTGAATTTCATGCTTGGTTCGAGATCAATGCTACGTTACAGCAAGAAAGTAACGAAGCAGTCGGCTAGAACAAGATTTTGCAAACTACCATTTCATGTCTTCGTTTCGTAGACGACCGGCCATGTAGGGCTGTCTGCTTATGATCCAAGGCGTTTGAACGAACGGTTCCAACTTATTAGTTTTGAACGGATGGATAATTTTTCTGAACGGATGACCAAGTCGTTCGAATGGATGCAAATTTTTCTGAACGGATGCCACAGGCGTTCGAACGGATGGACAATTTTTCTGAACGGATGGCACAGGCCGTTCGAACGGATGGATGATTTTTGTGAACGCATGACCAAGCCGCTCGAACGGATGCAAATTTTTATGAACGGGTGCACTAGCCGTTCGAACGGTTGGGCAATTTTTGTGAACGGATGACACAGCCGTTCGAACGGATTGACTTCCTTTTTGAACGGATCGCCCAAGCCGTTCGAACGGATGCAAATTTTAATTGAACGGATGAGAAACGGCTTGTGAACGGATTTCCGTTCGAAAACGGAAAGCCGTTAGTGTACGTTTTCGCGTGAGAGGTCACACTTGCTTATGTTTATGTTATGCTTATGCTTGTGCTTATGCTCATGCGCTAGTGAGAACCGGCCTTTACTCTCCTTACCCTGGCTCTGAAATATATCAATAAAATTCCAGGGAATAAGGGGCAGGCTGTGAGTCATTAGGTCACACCCAGAATATAAATTTGAACACGAGCAAGCAGAACAAGTCGATTTCATTTTATAGAAGTAAAAGTCTACTTGTGGCAAGTCTAAGTGGAGGCGTTCATGCAGCATGCAAGCATTAACTTTAAATGGCACCATGGAACTGCAAATACTCAGGCCCTGTCCACACTATGCCGGAGAAATTTAAAAAGGATGTTAATCACTCCGAAGACACATCAAATGTTTTCTGTACACACTTTGTTGGAGAAATTTGAAAATGCAACATTGGATTTGTGTTTGAGGAAATCGTGACGTCATCGTTTTGGAAAAACTCCATTTTGAAAATGTTTTCCATCAACATTAAAACGCAAAGCCGGCGTTTTCAAATTCCTCGGGTTTGAACAGTGTGTTCGTTCGAAGAACGTCCGTTTTCATGGCAAATTGTTGTGGACGGAAGACCTAAACCTAGAAATAAGGCTGTGTTTTCAAATATCTCAAGCGTAGTGTGGACGCGGCCTCAGTATAGTTGTTTATCAAGTGTTACAAGTCAGACCTGAGGAGCAGGTGCTAAAATTTTGCTCTGGTGGGTGATCAGATAAGATCAAATCTCTGGTGATAACAAGTATTGTTCTTGCAGACAGACTGGTTGGTGGTTTCCACTGGAATGCTAGCAGCCTCAAACCAAGAGTCTTTGTTCCCCTTGACTAGCATTCGGGAAGCAATGCAGCCCTGGAGAGATACCATTTGAAGTCCGAAAATATCAGACTTCCAGGACGTTTAAATTGTGCCTAGCTCATAAACACGTGGCTCAATCAATTGCAAATCGCTCATGTTTTTCTCTAGCATGTGAGGGCACCTGTTTGATGCTCTCACAGGCTAGTTTTTTTTTCCAGCCATTTTCATTGTTTTTGAAGCCAGTGAAACTTAAGGCTGCAATAGAACTACAATCGTGGACAAAATTCCTTGGGACACTTGTGTAATTGCATTAATTTTCTGTGTTTTTAAAACGGAGTTTTAAAAATGCACTGTTTTCCGTTTCAAAATGCGTTGCATGAATATGTGATGCATGCAGGCAGTGAGCGTGCATCGCAAACACTACTTGCACCCAAAAGGTACCGAACCAAGCATTTGAAAGTTGTTTCCAGGCATTGGGAGTCATTTCCCTTTATTTGTTTACGAAATGACATTGTGTGACATTTTTTGATGTCATGCGCAATGAGTAGTCCCTTTTTATTTGCATAACTCAACGGTTCTCAGCCACGGTACTCACTTTAAAACCTTAAAATCTGCCTAACTATTTCCAAAAGCTCACATTTAAGACGTGTTGAAGTCAACTGTATTTGGAGATCAATCTTCCACACCTTTATTGCTGGGAAAATCTTAATTTTGAGCTCTGCAAACACGGTTCTCATTTTTCATTGTTAAGAATTGTTTTAAAGTTAACTCTTCTACACTGGATTTAGTGAGAAGCGTTGCATTCACTGCCAGCGTGCTGTGACATGACTTTTGTGAACTTATTTCCAAAAAGGACCATACCTGTCGTGTTGAAAATATATTTTGGCTGACATTCTTAGTCGATACTTTGAGGAAATAGAATTAACACTGTCTTTCTTCGGCGCTGAGTACTGCGCGATAACCAGTGAACGCTGACGTCACTACCCGAAGAGTAAAGCGCCTCACTATATTTGTACTCACTGAAACAAGCTGTAATAACTGTTAAGGTGATCACTAAGATTTGCTTAAATACCAGATTTGTCGTTTAAATATTGAAGTATCTGAGGAACATTAATGTTAACAGTTCGTTTCGTATCCAAATCAAGGGACTCCATTATCACTGCCATCACATACAAAAGTTTCTATATTATGTGAGATCAACTCCTTTCCCGGCGGGTCCAAAACCATTCAAAAATACGGAAAAGCCGGGTAAAAGCTCTAAGAAATGCCTGTCTTAACTCAGATATTCACACTCTCGGGTCCTAAATGCATTTAGGGCCAAAAAACATCGTAATTGTGCATTTTTCCATGAGACGTAAAAATCAGACAATCGTGGACAAAATTCCTTGGGACACTTGTGTAATTGCATTAATTTTCTGTGTTTTTAAAACGGAGTTTTAAAAATGCACTGTTTTCCGTTTCAAAATGCGTTGCTTTCCCCCCTCCCCCTCCCCCTGCCCCACCCCCTGCCCCCCATACAATGTTGAAAATCTAGAGAAATAGAGCGTGTACACTTGTCCAACATTGTAGGGGGGGGGAAGAGGCTGAACAAGTGTAGATGGATTCGCGCCTGACTTTTTGTTTGGCGCGTGTGAAAAAGCGCCACAAATGTAAATTTGTCCCAAGACTTTTGTCCATGATTGTAGATACTCTTTCCTGTGGATACTATAGGCAACTTGTTCATTCTATATTCACTATTGGTATACCTACATTGGTTACGTGAGCTGGAAGTCTTTTCCTCTCTGTTTGCTTAATTTTCTATAACTTCCCTTGACAAAGGAAAATAACCTTCGTTTCTTCGTCACCTTGTTGCAACTTGGAATGAAAATATCGCCTAGACTTTGCATTTCACTGAATGTTTACATCGGAAACTTCCATCAAAAATGTCTTGAACATGGCCTTGTACAATCCTTATAAGGACAAGATGACAATGCCAGTTTGCAACAAAACTTGAAATTAGTTTCTGTTTATCTCATTTGATAAAGAGAGAATGATTAATGTATTAAGACAGTATTGCCTTGATTTTTTCCTATATTTCCAATGTTCACTTTTCAACCACATTTGCTGCCAACTATTTCTTGGTGAACCAGAAACAAAAATGAAAAATGTTTAAAACATGACATCGTCCACCCTCGTCAAATGTGTAAGCATGATCGATTCAATTGTAATGCCTTCTTATCCAGGTATTACTTTTTTTCTTAGGTGCGTTATGAGTGAACACTGAACCACTGCTCGTACTCTAAAGATGAAAATCAGCCACAATATTCCGTAAGCCAGATAACATTAAACATAATCCAAAAAATATTGTAATTCGTTTGTTCACCTCACGAGTTTGCTCACAGAGCTCTTTGATTCCTCGACTTTAACACCTAGGCTCTTCGGAACTGCAAGCTTGTACGCGTAAAACACCTTTTCACAAAGTTCATTTTTGTTTCCTGATAGGTTAAGGTCTCTTTCACAGAGATAATCTTTTAGCTCAACGACCGTAAATTTGCAATCATGACGGGGAGTGTTGCCCCCTCAGTGGCCTGGTATCTAGCTCGCTCTCCCCATACTGCAATGCGCGCGAAATATAAGCAAAATAGCGTATTCCTTTCAAATTCAACATGAGCGTCTTAGGGCACAATTGCCAAGTGGAAGCATAGTCAACACAAAACACATTTCAGTTCCCATCAACATTGTGTCTGTACTTGACACAGGCAACAAATGACAAGTTTAAAGTTAATGCACTAGAATGGGAGTCTTATCTTTATGCCAATGTAGCTTCTTGAAAGAGTAAAAGTCTGCCTCATCCTTTAAGACAATACATTTCCTAAACAGGAGCACCTTGGCAAGTAACATAGTTAAATCAGCCTTTTCAACTTCAGCTCCCTACAAGCAGGCAAAAGGTGTGCATCTTTGTTCAACTCCTATATGTAACCTTTGTCAAAATAGCAAGAATTATTCTTGGAACTAACCCTACAGTGCCGTCAAAGGAATAATCTGCTTTTCAAGTCTGTTCACAAGACTTCCTACTCCTGATTCTACTGGAAGGACGGTAAGCAACTTAGTAAAGACAGTATTATTATTTGCTGTCTACCAACGTGCTTCTCAAGGGACACCAATGCATCAAATATGTGTGTGGACGAAGACCGTGGTGTCAAATGATTCCTGGGAGGGTACAAGGAGGCCAGTGATGGTGGCTGATCATCGTAATTGGATGTAAACCACAATGGGAAAGTCATGGGCAGGAGTAGGTCCACTGCTGAAGGATAAGGCAGAGATGAAGT
>JAHPZR010027554.1:37500-47500 GCA_019787425.1 Platygyra sinensis
TGCCAGTGAAGTGTCCTGTAATATGGTAATTATATGGTTTCAATTACCGAAAAGGTAAATGACTTAAATGCACATTTAATGAGCCTAAACAAAATCACAAATATACAACATATTTACTGTTCACTTAAATGAATTTAAATCTTCTGACAAAAAATATGTATGTTTAAGTGAGACTTAAACCTGACTATGATTAAGTCATCAATTTAAGTCAGGTTTCTGGTGATTAAACATGACTTAAATATGGCCATGGATTGTCTAACTGTTTAATTTAAATTAAATGTGACTAAAATGTGGCTTTTAGCCTTGTGTATATCGCTGCTTTCTGGCGGGTAGCTATGTAAACATTGCGTGACGATAAAACATTAGGTGATAAGAATTGAGACGAGTTTACAAGGTAAACTTTTTTCAAAAACTGTATATCTTAGGGGTCTGAGATTTGAGGGTCTGAGTTTTCGGGGGCTGAGTTTTTCGGGGTCTGAGTTTATAGGCGGCAACACCGAGAAAGAATCGAGATATTTACCTTCTCCGGTTTATCGCTGTCGCTTCCGGTGAAGACAAACCTGACTTCAGTGTGAACAACATTATAGCGACTCTGTGTCTTCTAATTCTTCGGTAAAAAGTTCACCAGCAAATGTGATCAAAGCGTCAGCTGCTATTTTAAACCTTGTTAGTTTTTCACTGTTTGATCAACGCGACAGCGATAAACCGGAGAAGATAAAGAAAATATATCGCTTCTTTCTGGCGGTTGCCTATGAACGTTGCGTGACCATAAATTATCAGGTGATACAATATAGATACAATGTAAATCGTTTTCCGTGAAAATGTAAATCTCTTTTTTATAGAAATCGAGGGGTCTGAGTTTTCGGGGTCTGAGGTTTGAGGTCTGAGTTTTCGGGGTCTGAGTTTTCGTGACACCCCCCGAATCTTCCTGGAGTGAAGAAATTATCAAATTTAAGCCTTTGCCGCCGAGGCATAAAAGCAATCGCCGTCCCCAGGCGGATTGAAGGCAACGTCGTATCCTAAACGCTATACTCTCTTTTCCGTAGGGCTAGAAGCAGAGAAAAAAGAGAAGAATAAATTCAAACGCTTACATAATAACAAGCGCAATGCGAGAAAGTACTGAAGAGACAAACCGCGCGATTAGCGTCATATATTTTAATAATTTGATATAGGATAGGATATTAACTTTTTTAACTTTTTTACCACCCTCGACCCTCGACCCTCGACCCTCGACCCTCGACCCTCGACCCTCGACCCTCGATATGTTACCCTCGACCCTCGACCCTCGACAAAAACCTACAAAGTTTCGTTGCTTTTTAAACAATCGTGTTGTAGTGCGTATCACGGCCACTCTAGAAAAAAAAGCAGTGAAATGACCCTGCAAATAAAACACTTATAAACATTCATAAGTAGAAGATTGTTTTTATTATATTTCCGTTAATTAGACTCAATGTTATTCTCAATTTTGGGGCTAAATTGAGGGCAGAATGAAATGAGCAATTTGACAATTACGAAAGACGCAGAGAAAGACCAGAAGTTTGATAAGCTGTCGTGACGGCAATGTTTGTTTTATGTTTTACGTTTCATTGTAAAATGTAAACAATAGTTGCAGTTCATTGGAGCTCACATTTCTGGAATCAGGGAATCAGCAATTGAGCATATTTATAGTAAACAAGTGAATAACCCAGATTGTTTTTATATTTAAATTATTTTATTATATTCAATTTTGATCGGTCAACATAACCGGCAAGTCAATCGTTTGACCGGTCAAAGCCTCAATTAGACCGGACATTGTCCGTTGACCGGCCATTATTTTCAGCCCCGCGCTGATTACTTCGGATCACTTCATAATCATTGCTGCGAAGCCACCAGGCTTCGCAGCAGACTAATTTCGGTCGCGTTCGTGACCAGTCTGGATTGCCTGCGCCAGAAGCCAGGCTTATTTGAGATGTATTGTGGATGTATGTATATCACCGCATTTGCCTCGATTTCAAGTAATCGAAATCGAGACTCTTTCGATTTCATAAGAATCCTGTTTCGTGTAGAGGGCACCTTTTCGCGGGCGAAGAGTTTGAAAGCAAGTGAAGGTTGTACAAATTCCCATGATTAAAGTCGATTTGTTTCTCAGAATATATGAATCAATTCCTGGAACTTGGAAAAGCTTTGAAACCCTTGTGGAAACGTGGAAACACTTTGGAAACCCCTTACTGTTAACAAATGGTTCGAATAATCTTAGCACACCCGCTTTGAAAGTGTTGAGGGAAAAATATTCTCCTAGTTGCGTTTTTCGTAGAATTTAAAATTATCATGCTTTCCACTTAAACTGTTTACTCGTTACAAAACTTTTGGGGCTCAAAATGGCAAATTTGAGCGATTTTGTGGATTTTGCATTGGCTGTTACTATACGTTATGAGAAGGAGTCAAGGGTGGAAAGATCATTTTTGACCGCTCCAGCACCAAGCAGATTTTCACTGATAAATCTGAATCGCCCGGCCTCCAAATCGAACACCAGATAAACTGAAAGGTTGATGCTTCTTCTCGTAGCATTCAATCGAAGATCCATGTAAAAGCCAAGTGCTAAACACCAAATAATTTTCGAGAAATGCTCGAAGCGACCAGCATCTGCGGCCGGGAATTTGGGGATTCCCGTGTGCTAAGGATGTGTCACGTTGTTTGCTCACCCTGATTGGATGCATTCTTCAGCATCATCCAATCAGCGTGGAGTAACAGCGTGACTGCGGATGAGTTTTGAGAATGTCACAACGGCATTAAAAACGCAAGTCGTTCGAACGGCGAGTTAACGTAAAATGATTTTCAAGGAGCATTTAAACATCTAACAAGCAGTTTGGCAGTTTAACGGAGGAGCGTCTCAGTGAACATCAATTGAAAACAGCATGGTACAAAATACATTGTTGTCATAAATTAATCGTGACGTGATGTGGTCGCGGTCAACGATAATGTGAATACTCGATTGAAGGTTTTCGCATGAGTGAACGGTTTATCATGTTGGCCTCAGTACGTTTTTAGAACAGAAAAGTTTTTAAGCCCATTAACCTTTGGCAAAATACTCTATGCTCTAGTACCTCATGTTGACTATCCCTCTACGATGCTTCCTAAATGACAAAGACATCTTCCACATAAATTCACTCGCAGCAGTTCACTTTCCAATGGAAACTACTAGTTTACGCGTCGCGAACAAAAGGATATGTTCACAAGTCAGTTCGCCCATGGTCCCTTAATTGCAGCATTGTTCCAGTCTTTTGAAGTCTCTTTGAGGTCTCCTTCCTAAATATCTCACCTTTTTCAAACCGAATAAGACCGAAATTATTCGGGACGCTTTCGGATGCTGCCGAAAGCAATGCCCAAAGGAATAAACTGAGCCTTCAAGCTACAACATCCAGCGGTGTAAGCCATTTCAGAAATACATTTAAAGCGGCGTGAAGTTGTAATTGAGTGAGGCATGTAACTGTTTAGTCTTCCTAGGATCACTAGGTATTTGCTTTAATATCTTATCTCTCAGCTCTTGAGACTCAGCTCCTATAATGCTATCATGAGCTCTAATACTATACTTAGCACCTGGGATAGTACAGTGTGCTCTATCATTAAAATCATTTACTTTAGCATTCTGTATAAACAAGTGTGGAGCATGTACTGGATAATTGGTAATGCCAGGTTGTAATATTCTTTCCTTAAATTTAATTATGTCTTCTTTGGTGTGGTTACCTTCTCTTAATCTGTTGAGCATTTCAGCAAACTGTTTGCTTTCCCTTTGCCTCATTATTTCATGCAATTCAAACATTTTAAAAAGTTCCTGCCATATGTTTGGAGCAAGAATTCCATATTCTAGGTTGTCCATATCTTTAAATATATAATCATCCATGACTGGTGGCAGTTGGAATAAATCACCAATAGCAATGATACTAACACCACCAAAGGGCAATGAGCTGCCTTTGATATCCTTTAGTCTATTGTTAATTTGTACATTAAACATTGTGTTACCAACCATTGATATTTCATCAATAAGTATAAGTTTCGTATAAACTCTTGCTCTTAGGCCATCGAAGCTTGATTAAGAAAATGACACAAACAGCGGTTATAAACATTGTATTCCAACGCATTTTTATAGATAACTTGACGTTTCGTATACTAGTCAACATACATTTTCAAAAGTGACCGTTACAATTTTTGAAAACTATATATATATCGTAAAACAATAGAGGTCTGGAACCTAGACTGAGAAAAATGATCTGCAGCAGTACGTGTCTAGACATAATGAGGAGTTATAGCTAAAACAGCAACAACTTCTCACTACTGATATTGACATTAAGGGAAGGCTTTAGCTCTTGAATGAACAGAGTCTCTTTAATTTTGCAGTGAACATCAGTTTTTCCGGACGCTAAAATGTCAAAGTGATCCCATTTAATGTCGTGACCAGTGGTTTTTACATGATCAGTGAAAAGTGACCATTCATCAGCCATTGCTGATCATGTAAAAACCACTGGTCACGACATTCAATGGGATCACTTTGACATTTTAGCGTCCGGAAAAACTGATGTTCACTGCAAAATTAAAGAGACTCTGTTCATTCAAGAGCTAAAGCCTTCCCTTAATGTCAATATCAGTAGTGTGAAGCTGTTGCAGCTATAACTCCTCATTATGTCTAGACACGTACTGCTGCAGATCATTTTTCTCAGTCTAGGTTCCAGACCTCTATTGTTTTACGATATATATATAGTTTTCAAAAATTGTAACGGTCACTTTTGAAAATGTATGTTGACTAGCATACAAAACGTCAAGTTATCTATAAAAATGCGTTGGAATACAATGTTTATAACCGCTGTTTGTGTTATGTTCTTAATCAAGTATAAGTTTAACACCACCAAGCTGGCATCCTAGTGAATTTAGTCTACTTGAGTCAAGACGTTTGTATGTCTTTAATGACTGACATGCTGGTATTGCTAGAGAACTATGGTATTGCCCTTGATATTAAAGGCTGCTTTACCATTAGGTGCTAGGATTAACAGTTTGATTTCAGCAAAGTTAACACCAGCTCTAGTGTTGTAGTATTTCAATGTGGCTTGATACAAGGCTTTAGTTACATGTGATTTGCCTACACCTGCACCTCCACTCAGAAAACAGTAGAATGGTTCATCGGATGTTTTCACAAGATGTAACACATGATAAAAGAACTCCTTTTGTTCTTTATTTAACGTTTGCATCCATATTTCTATATTCATCATCTTGTAACTAATTAAGTATTTATGGCTCTGTGTTTGAATCAGCTGATGGTATTCCTATATCATCTGACAAATTGCAGCGTTCATTAAAGTCAGGATGTAGGTCCTGATTATCTTCAGCCCTATCTTGTTGTTCAATGTTTTGAGTACAAGGTGCTAATGAGTCAAAGCTTTCTTCCATTATATTCATGTTTTGTTCTATTTCATTAAAATCCTCATTACACACAGCATACTGTTTCATTTGTTCACTGATTACTTTTGAAAGCATCTTGTGGCGTTCTTGGGAAGAAGAAAATGTACCAAGTAAGTCAGTTTCTTCATTTCTCCATGGCATAAATAGCATAATAAGCTCACGACGGTGCTTTTCTGGTTCAGCTTCCTTATTGAACCAAACACTTCTTATTATTCTGGGTTTCCTTTTTTTTTTGTTTTGCTGCAGGAGTTTTTGCTAGGTTCATCATCATCATCATCATCATCATCATCATCATCATCATCATCATCATCATCATCACCCACCACCATCATCATCATCATTGTGACTATGGTCAATTTAAGTCTCTAACGGAAGACCATCTAAGTCCAATTTATTTGTGTTTTTTACATACTGTTTTCCACTATAATCATACCATGCAGCCCAGTCTGTAAGTGTTAAATGTTCCAGCTTGGCTGCACGCTTAGAACATCTTTTTAACAAACTGCTGGTATACATCTCTTCACAATTATCATCCATTTCTTTTATATCATCTATTGGCTTTAAAAGTTCCACTCTCTCTTCAGGGAGTGACGTATTAATGAATATTATCCGCCTAGATGCTTTTTTCATGGGTAGTTGAAGCACAATATAGACAGCTTCTTGAGCACTTATTTCTACATTGTTGACAAATTTACTACCAGTATCTCTGACTTGCTCAGGAGGGAGGGGGTGTCTCCAAGCAAATCGGTGGCTTAGCCATAACTACCAGTGTGACGTCATGTCATACATCGGTGATTTTCGATATGGCGGCCAAATTTTTTGAATCGTTAACTGGATGAAATGCTCCCGCAGTTCCGCAGTGGATAAAATGAATATTAATACTCCGGGTTGTAACGCGCTTGTTTCGGCTGATGGATTTCAGAACGAGGTATATTCATGTGTAGCACCCTTTTTTCGTGTATACATTAAGTTTTTCTCGTTTGTTTCCATATGCAAATATTTATTGACTGCGGGACTACGGGAGCAGGCATTTAATGTCACGCAGTCGTGAACGGGTATTCTGAAAGTTAGCCCTTCAGGAGCACACAGGCAGTCATCTACCCCACAAAATTTAAAAACACAAGCTTTCAACCACCTAACAGCTGGTAAACATAGACCCTCTTGACCTTTCACCAATCGAACAAAGTTTAACACGCGAGAAATCAAACCGACATGTACCTGCTTGTACGCCCTCGCACTCAAAAGGATTATTGAGCAAAATGGTTCATCGCATTGAGAAAAACTAACAATGGCTTGAAAGTTATATCAGAAAGGAACAAAACCTCCTATTATGAGGTACTTCTTTTGAAAACTTGAAGAGAAAACGGCGGGCGTTTTGGGTGGCCTTTACTTGACCGGAAGTCAAGATGGCGGTAACCCCACTTGACCCGATTTGTTTTCAACAAAATTTGGAACAAAAAACGCACACAAAACAACAAACAGTTGTACTCACAGACAATATCCACTACAAAGCTTGCACATTTATGCCAAATTAGTAAATAATTGCGCATTAATAGCTTGTATTATCCTCTTTTTCTTTGAATTCAGTGGAGTCCCGACGCCAAATCTGGGCAAGCTGAGCGAGGTTTCGACTTGTTGCTATGTGACGTCACACTGGCAGTGATGAGTCTGTCTCTGACAGATACTCGAAAACAATAGAGTCACCCCCTCCCTCCTGGACTTGCTGTTTAATGCTGGCATTTCCTTTTCTTGCTTCAGTGCAAGCTTCAAGCAATATTGTTCACTCATTAATTTTTGAGCCTCGGAAATATAATTTACTATGTACACAGCACATGCATACACATCTAACACAAATTTAATATCCATGTTAGCCCTCCATGCACTAAGGCAAGCGGCATTGTAGTTGTTAATGCGTAATTCATTAGGATTTCTTTTTAAGAACACAGTAGCTGCCTTAAGTGATGACCTTACAGCAAGTAAATAGTTTTCTTCTGTGAGTTTTAGCTCCAGTAATAACTGCTCAAAGGTTATGTCTTCACCTTCTCTCATATCATCTAGATGTTTTTTAATTGACTTCCAAGTATCTTTGTGCATTTTTACTACAGTTTGAGGCATATCAGTGTCCAGAGGATAAAGGATCTTTGTTTCTCTCATTGGAGGCTGCGGATAGTTGAATCTGCATTCGATTTTTGTATTCTTACGACAAGTATGTGAATGTCGGTGCAATTGTCTGTTGACCAAATTGAGAAGTTCAGGATTGTCTGTGGGTATTTGACAGGGAATTTTAATTTTTATCAGTATAGGCTGTTACCTCTGCATTACTTGTTATCTGAAATTCAGGTGCATCTTCAATCCACATCAACATGTGAATGTGAGGAGAGCCTCTTTGTTGGTATTCAACTTTATAAAACCAGTCTGATATTCTTCCTAATGGGTCAGAAGAACTTAATGGGAACTACCTCAGAAATTGATTGACTTGATAATCAAAATGCCTAGCACATGTTACAGGATTACTCTGAATTAATCTACACTTTTCCTCCCAGTTTAGATTCTCTAGTTGATCATCAGTATTATTCCTTATGATCAGCAAGTTGACAAAGAATTCTAAGTAGGCAGGTCCATTGTGTTTCTACACATGAGAAACTACAAAATAATGTACAGGGGCGGATCCAGGATTTTGCTTAAGAGGGGGTACACCTCTAAGGAATGACGTCACTGACCGGTGAGGTAAACAAATTTTAAAAGTGAATACGAGGAAAAAGGCTCATCTCAGGGAGGGGTGCGCTCCCCCTGCACCCTCCCCCTAGATCCGCCCCTGATGTAGCAGGTCCCAACTGCCTTATCATGGTAAATAGATCTTTTTTAGCCTTCTGAAAATATGGAGTTGAACCACGTAATGCACTAAGGAATCTGAATCCTTCATCATAACGGATTAACCTGTCTATTGCACCTGCCTTCTTCAACTCTTTTGCATTTGAGTTTTTTTATTTCCCTTGCACTTTCTTAGAGCAATGTTTGATTTCCCTAGAAGAATTTTCATTTGCAACTTCTTTGCTTTGTAAAAGATGTTTCCAACACACATGGCTGCTCTTCTGTCTGACCTTCGCCGTTCTGATTTACATATGTCACTCTAATGCACTTGCTTAGTACTTTCTGGCTGTCGCTGACCAAGGAATATTCCAGGATATGCTAATTCTTCCGAGTATTTATCTCTGAATATACTCAATGGTCTATTTCCCTCTGCTTGAGCAACATTTACTATACGCTGACGCTCATTATCCTCTAAAAATTCACTTGATGTTAACATGGTATCAGTAACACCTGCAGGTATTTCTGTCTCATCCTCACTCCATTCATCTTCAGCGTCTACATGTACATTGTTTGACTCAACATTATCTCTATTTTCATTTACTATTAGTGATTGTTCATCGGGGATATCATTGCTTTCATCTTCATGTGATGAAATTTCTTCATTGTATTGATTAGCCCATTCTGGATTAACAACAATCCCTTGATCTCTAGATCTGTAAAGACTTCTATTACTCGTCAACCAATTTACAGCTTACATTACCTTATAAGGTATTATATTTAATGATAATGCGGAACTTTTGTTTTGCAATTTTCGTTTTAAATTGACTTTGATTGTATCAGCCTGAGATGGTAACCGTGGTAGCATATGTACTGTATTAGTTACATCAGCTGGGACATTGACAATGTTACCGTGTATTTGAGTTGTCTTCCCCTAGGAGCTTGCATAAGCTTTTGAAATGCAATTCTCGGTGCTAGCAATCTACATTCTAATTCATTTAAATCAAAGAAAGCTGGCTTTTCTGGAAATACCATGCCATTAACAACAGCACACTGTGGGATTTTATACTTGTGACCAAATGACTATGGTATTGTTCTACAAACCCATTCAGCATCATTAACACTTTTCTTGTTATTAATGTATTCACCAATGCCAGGATTTGACTCTCTAAGTTTTTCAGCATTGAGTACTGCATGCGTATACCATAACTGATCACAACAACTACAAATATAGAGTGGGCCTTCGTCAATATCATCTCATGAAATGTTGAAATACTCAACTCAACAGTGGTTTTTGGCTTTGCTCTGTCTGTAGGCTCTCATATAAGCATTATGTTTTACTTTTTGATTAGGAGATGCCTCTCCTGCTCTGTAATTTCTCATATATCCATTATTTGCGGCTTTGTTTTCTGCAGTTGCCTTCGATGCTCTACATTTCTTCATTTGTATCCTTTTCTTTTCTTTGTCATCAACAGTTTTGTTATTAGCTCTGTATCGTTTCATATAATTCGCTTTTTGTACTTTTCGTTTTTTGCTAACACTTGCAGCGGGTAGTTTGGATGTTGCACTTTTGCTTGCATATGCATCATCAGCAGGTGATTGATTTTCATGTCTACCAACTGACAATTGGCTGCAGTCTTTTTCTCCACATCACTGTATTTTCTTTTACCATCACTAACAATGGATTTACAATTGACTATTTCACTTGAGCTTCTTTGCCATAAAACTGGGACAGTAGAGATATACTGCAACTCCCCCATGT
>JAHPZR010027554.1:50000-63557 GCA_019787425.1 Platygyra sinensis
TAATTTCGAAGAGACAATTAGTAGACTAGAATCAGAGGTCAAAGACCTAAAGAAACAGAAGAAGAAGTTAGAAAAGAAAGTGGAAGAATTCGAGGAATGCTTGCAATACAACGAAGACGACATAAGCGACATAAAACGCGACAACAAGAAACTTGAGAATGATGTGAGCGAATTGAAGAAGCAACTTATGTATATGGAGAGTTACTCCAGACGGGAAAACCTTAAATTCTTTGGCCTGCCAGAAAATAGCGATACATTAGACAGTAGTAATGATATGGAAGAAGAACCATCCCGTCAGTCTGGTACCGTGACATCAGAAAACACGAGAGAAGTACTGTACAAATTTCTGGAGGAACAACTTAAAATTGATCGCCCTCGCGACAAGATCGAGTTTCAGAGAGTTCACCGTCTGGGGAAGCCAAACCCGTTAAAAGCACGCCCAATCATAGCGAGATTTCTCAGATACACCGACAGAGAGTTCGTAATGGAGCAGGCACGTAAACACCTCAAGAAAAACCAAAACCTCCATGTCTTTGACGACATCCCGAAGGAACTGTATGATTTGCGTAAAGAACAAATTGTGAAATTGAAAGAAGCTCGACAGAAAGGGCACACAGCTTACTTCAGCAAAGCGCATCCTGACAAATTATTTGTCAACGGCAAATATATCGCCCCAAAACAGCCTTTGGAATGACTTGAGAAGCTGGATACAATTATGTACACTTTCATATCCTTTTGCAACCAGTAAATGTTATATACTCAATCTTTATATATCTTGCTACCATCGATAAGGAGCTACAAAAAGGTATTAAACATACAGGTGTGTTTTGGAAGATCGACTTCCAATGCTGTCCCATAGACCAATTTTTGGTATTTTATATTTTATTTTATTTTCCTTGTCTCATAAAAATGCGTGTGTGTGTTTATGTTCTTATTTCATGTTTCTCTATTTACACATTTGTACTTTAAATAACAATCATCTAATTAACTTGCGTAATAGCTGTTCTCTTGACACATCCTGCGGAAGGTCTGACACTCCGTTTTTAGAATACAATGCAGACGTCAATGCAAGGTGACAACATGACAATTTGCTCCCTAAATGTACGGGGCTTATCCAACGATAAGAAGAGAAGAGAAACCTTCTTATGGTTGAAGAAAAAACAGTTTTCCATATACTTCCTACAAGAAACCCATAGCACAAACGAATCTGGAATTTTCTGGCGTTCAGAATGGGGGTACTCAACCATATTTACGGAATTTTCTAGTTCTAAAGCAGGTGTTGGTATCTTGTTTAATAATAACTTTCAGTTCAACATTTTGAAATGCTACAAGGACCCAGAGGGAAGATTTATTATTGTTGATGTAGAAACCAAAGAAAAGATATTGACACTTGTGAATATCTACGCACCAAATAGGGACGACCCAGTTTTTTTTTAGAGGGGTTAGTGAAAAAATGTTATCTTTCGAATGTGACTTGATAGTTTTTGGAGGCGATTTCAATCTAGTTTGCGACGTCGAAAAAGATAAAAAAGGCGGCGCGCCCACTACGCATTTGAAATCAAAAGAAGAAGTCTTTTCTTTAAAAGAACAATTCCATCTTGCAGATATCTGGCGAATTCAGAATCCAGACAGTATGCGTTTTACTTGGGAAAGAACAAATCCTGAAATTTGCTGCCGTTTGGATTTCTTCTTGATAAGTGAATCGCTCTGTCCAAATGTTCTTGAAGCCGAAATTCATCCCGGATATCGGACTGATCATCGTATGATTACTGTTAAAATTAGCACCACAACTAACCCCAGAGGACCAGGCTTTTGGAAATTAAACACCAATTTTTTAACAGAAAGCGAGTACGTAGAACTAATTAGAAAAACTATACAAGATGTCTCGAAGGAATATAAAGACCATCGTGAAGTTGACAAAATACTGTTGTGGGATGTTATAAAGATGGAAATTAGAGCTGCTTCTATTAAATATGGCAAAGCTAAAAAATCACACACACGACAAAAGGAACACACTCTAGAAAAAGACATTTCTGCAATCGAAAAAGAACTTGACCAGCAACACCTCTCTGAAGCAGATAAAGAATCCCTTCATGTAGCATTAACAATAAAGCGACAAGAAATGGAAGAAATAATCCGCTACAAAACGGTAGGGAGTAGTGAAGGACGCTGGTTTGGGCCGTAGCCAATCAGAGAGCAGTGCATATCATTAAAAATCGCTCTCGACCAATCAGAAGGCAGGATTCATACCACGTGACCATCCAAGATGGCGGACTTTACAAACCCTTAGCGACCAGGCCTTTTTTAGCAACTTAGCGACCAGGTCTTTTTAGCAACGGGATGCAACCCTAAGGAGACTAAGGGAAACTGCCCACCAGCCTCGACGGAGGACTGGGACCGGTCTCACCATTCCCCTATTTTTAGTCTCCGAGGTTGTGTGACAAAAAAATCGATAAGTAATCGAAAAGAAAGGTACTTACTGTGTTTTTTCCCACCTGAAGAAAATGTGCGCGGAGGTCCACCCAGCAGCCGGCCATGTTGAAGACTGAGGGGCATGGGTCCGAGCGTCGGTGATATGGTTTTTGTCGCAAAGCATCATGGGTCGGTGACAGGGTTCCAATCAGCAACCACCGGAAGTGACGTTTGTTGAAATGAAGGGGATAAAAAAGGTGGATCGTGGTCGGAGACGAGTCACTATGATCCGACGTTGGATGACAAGAAGGAGACGCAAAAGAGAGATGGCGGAAAAACTGGAATCGGCTGCTTTCAAGTTGGCAGCGGATTTACAGGAGACGGTCGACAAACTGAAAGAGTCTGTGTTAGAGGAGATTGACCAGGCGAAGGACCAACAGACATCATCTGAGGATGAAGAGTTGAGTAAAACTGTGACCGCTCTCAAAGTAAAGATGCAGCAGGATAAAGAGGATTGCAAGCAGTTACTGAGAATGGCGACTCAAGTTGAGGAGAAAGAAGACGAGTCCTTGTATAAGTCTGTATTCGGTCTGATTGTCAAGGACAGTATGGATTCCATCATGAAGAGGGAGGTGGTTCATCTCACGATGCAGATGAGTTTGTTCAGGAACAACATTGCACGTAGAATGTTGTCGGATGATACATTGACGGATGAAACTCCTTTGAACATAATGAATGTACTGAAAGGGTTCGAAGAAGAATGGAAGGTGTGGAAAGAACAAGACAAGAACGACTGCCAAGAGGACCTGTCTTACCAAGTTCTTAGATCACTAATCATTTAACAAAGATTGTAAACTTTATTGAAGTTCTTTTAATGACAAAATATAAATGTGTTGTTGAGTCAATCGTTGCATCATTTTGAGAGCTTCACTTTCGTTATTTCCTAAATGGATGAGGGATAGCATCATGTGGTCGGGTGTGAAGAATTCCCCGTGATAACCCGAGGTGCTTTCAATGACACGTCCGTAGGGCCACATGTCGGATAAGTCTGTCCGCACGTACCATGGGAATGTAAAGTGTTTGAGTAGAAACACGAGGGTAGTGTCTTCCCCAGGACATGGATCATCCAGACGGATGTTGCATGCGATGGGTCTTTGTGTCTGAGGAAAAAGTAGAATTGCTCGGGGTCAGGAAAAATCTCCGAGACCACACAACGTCTTGAACGGAAAACTCACCTCTTTAGAGTTTGCTTTTGAGGTGTTCATACCACTCCAAAGGTAGCATGTAGGGCTCACCGAGATTGATTGTTTTGCAATGCGGACAAAACGTCTCAAAGGATGGTTTTCCCCAGGTATGATATACTCTACAACCCCAGTGATAAAGGCTATTGCAGCACTTGAGGGCCACAAGTTTATTAGCTCTAAGCTATTTAGTGTTTACCCTATAAATAAAGTGTTTACTTACTTACTTACTTACTTGGTAAAATCTCTGTAGATGGGATAGTCTTAACCACACCATAGACATCCGTTCACTGAAAAAAGACACGACAACAACTTTTTAAAACTCAAATTTATTCTGTCACTCTCTTTTTACATGTGGGACATGTGCTGAGGGTCCTAATGACCTAGCGCCCAGATAGATCTGCCAGGAAAGACTTTACATGTTTGACTCTGGCCATAGCTTGTTCTTCACAATCCCCCAGGAACATGGGTTGATAGGCTGTGGTTTCATCATCATAGTACATGCCATAGTATGCGTGACAACAGGTGACCCAAACACTGCCCAATCCCCACGCGTCTCTAAGGGGTCCCTTGATAGGATGCACGAATTTTTCATGGTGTCCTCTATCCCTCAATTCCATGAGTGGCTGCCGACAGCATGGCCTTTTCTGCTTACAGCAGTAACATGTTTGGAACGCTTGCTGATCCATGACTGTCGGTTGAGAAGAAAAGGAATTGTTGGGACAAAGGACTCCATTTTTTAAATGAGAAAAGAAGATAATACTCACCTTTGGGTTTCTTGTCCATTCGCCTGAGATGATCATAGCTCAATTTTTTGCAAGTGGAGAGTGTGACTTGCTTCGTCTCTTTTATACACTCTCGCAAAATGGATCCCAGTCTCTCCCGACTGGGGTCCAATCCCTCTCGGACACACTGGTGGGGGTATACCCCTATCCCCCTAGGACCCACGTGACAGACCCTCACCCACGTGACAGGCCCCGCGAGTTCTGATTGGTTGACTGAATCTCTATAAAGGTGAGTGTTTTTTGTGAGCAGCCCATATGATTTTTTTCGTGTATGTCATGGCGTTGAGGCGTAGTCGCAGGCTTCGAGGTCTGGCCCCTGAAGAGACTGAGCTCCAGCAGGTTTGCTTTATCTGCCACAGAGGTTGATATCAATTCCCTGACAAGATGCAAACGCACTTCCTGTTGCGGTGTGTTCATGCACAAATCCTGCCACCATCAGATGGTGACGAGATTGCCCACGTGCGGTAATTGTCGACACGAGAACGATGAAGTCCAGCGCGAAATCGTTTTGGAAACGGACGAGGAGGTGGAGTCGGATGAGGATCCCTTTTCCATGGGTGAAGGTACGATTCCTACTAGTACTCATGTTGAGCGGGAGTTGATTGAGTACAGACGTGATATGAGATACCTGAACACTCACTACCCTGGATCCTTGTTTTGGCAAGAGATACCGTATGTGATTGATCCTGGTGTATGGCTTGACTATTACCATAAGTTGGAGTTATTCACTGGACTGTTTCCAGGACAATCCTTGTATGTACATGGAATCGTGAGAATGCCTTGCGAAGCGACGTGTTGGATGCGATGGGCCATTTATAGGATGTTTATGTTCAATACTCCTTTTTCCGTGTTTGATGTCACGCGTAGTTTCAGATTTAGATTTTTGTTCATTCGGGATAATACGGATAGGAGTCTTCGAATCGGTCATCTTTCTTTAATGCCTTATAGTGGAGGACCACCGTTGTACCCGGACTCATTGTTCTGTTGATTTTTTTCCTCTAGTGGACAGACGACCTTACAGAGAAAGGCTTCGTCAAAGAGTGTATGAGGTCCTCCACACTTACAGAGATGATGGTCGACCCTTTTCTACGCATTCCGTGGGGACTCCATCGTGGTCCATCTTGAGTTATCCCCTCTCACCCGTGATATGGTTCCAGTACTATCGCGAGCTGGAAAACGTTATACGGAACATTACAGATATCACCTCGACGAGGCATCCCACACTGTACATTCATGCTACTGTGTTTGTACCATTTCTCACTACACTGCACGCCGATCTACGCTTGACGGTGTACAGAATGTTTTACCATAACACGCCTTACTCCGTGTGGCATTTTATCAGATCCATTAGATTCAGAGTGTTATTCGTGGCCTCGACATCGTTCGGGGATCAACTGAGGATTCGAAAGGTTGAGATTGACTGATGAACTGTCCGATCACGTTTACGTAGGCTCGGAATTATTATGCGAGTCATGAGAGTGTTCTTTGAACAACAAGAAGATGTAAACTTTTAATGTTGAATTAAAAAACAAGTTACAATTTCAAACGTTTCTTGGCTTGCATGATCCTTTTGACAATACGTTCAGTCAAGGTTTTACGTCCCGGTAAGTTATCGATCCGTCCCGGTAAGTTATCATCTTGACATCGGCTTTCCATTTGTCCTGAAGCTTTTTTGCTTTGGAGTAGTCAATGTCGTGCTGCTTGGCAAGTCGATCCAGACGGTTGATACCAGGATCACCACGTGCTAGACGTTTCTTCAGTTTGGTACCTGGTCCCATGTACTGGTAGCCTGGCCAGTGAAACTCGATCCCGGTCTTTCCCAACCATTTTTGAATGTCGATACCAAACCCTAACTGACTCGCTCTCTTTCGTCGTCGTCTGCTTGTGACGGGTGGGACGGGTCTTTTCTTAGTCCGTGTCCTCGTCCGTGCTATAGTCCAGTTTTCGTTTATCTGGTTGGTCCCAAGATTCCCAACCTTCGGTCAATTTCTCCCACTCAGTTTTCTTGGCTTTTTTGGGTTGCTTGCCTTTGCCTTTTTTGGGACTGTATCCTCCGTCGTCGTCGTCGTCGTCGTCGTCGTCGTCGTCGTCGTCGTCGTCGTCGATGTACTTGGGGTCGACGCTGATGGACTTTAGAAAACCTTTCGCGGCTCCGGATAAGGTGGCCTTTTTGAATCCTCCGCTCTTACCACTCGACGGTTTGGGTGGAATGGGAGGTTTGGGACTCTTTTTCTCCTTTTTAATGCCTGATGTGGAAGGTTTGATCTTGATACCCGATGTGGAAGGTCCGCCATCGATGACGATCGGATCTTTCTTGACTCCTTTAACGATTTGTTTCAATAGAGTCTCTACGGGGGCATCGACCATGCCTTCGGGTTCTTCGGTACCCTGTTAGGTCAAGGGACCCGTTTTACCGGTTCGTAGGCGTTTCACCAATCGACCTTGTTCCGAGGCAAGAGGTTTGACGATCTTGACGGCCATGCTGTCTGGAATACGCTTGTCTTTCAGGATCATATGCTCTTCGACGGCCAAACGTCCCGCTTTATCCAATAATGCATTTTCGGTCATTTGTCCCTTGTAATAATCTTTCAAACGATTAAACTCTTGCACTGGTACCATCATCACTTCGTCCGTCATTCTTGCTGTCAGGGATGTCCGTGAGTTGACTCAAGGCTGTCTCGTAGCACTCTTGCCAGTACCTTGTCTGTTCTCGCTCTTTCTCTAACTCTCTTTTGAGACTCTCGGTGGTTTTTCTACCGCCAGTACAGGTTTGACACAAGGTGTAGGTCTTACCGGGTACGGCATAGTCTGAGACCTTGTGACACTCATCGCAGATGTCGCTGTATTTTAAAGCCAAGTAGTCGTCGTGCAGGTTGTTGTATTTTCGATTCAGGAGGTCCACTTGGTCTTTGTATTGGTCGGCACGGTTGTTGGCCTCTTTCAATAACTCGACGAGTCTCGATACACAGTACTCGATCTTGTCTTTATGAAAATCCTCTTCTCTACAAAACGGTTTCCATCCGGGTTTCCAACCTTTACGTTCCGGTACGACATCTACACCTTCCAGGGGGTACCCTTTGTCATCGCGACCTTTCATCGAGGAGGACAACAACATGCTTTGAAACAATCTTGTAATCCGCTCCAGAATCCGTTCCTTGTTTGCTTTAAGAGATGTTCTCTTAAACGTTTCAACGAGTTTCTGCGTCGTCCAATCTCCCGCAACACGTTCTTATGCCTTTTCAGTTTGTCGTACGTCTTGGATTTGATGGGTATTCTCTCTTTCAGCAAATTGAGAACCATTTCGCTGACGGCGTTGATCTGATCAGCATTGGCGTGCGTCAACATGTCAAGGCGTCTGTTCCGATTGGATTCCTTCAAGACACTCTGTAGAAAGGGACGTTGTCGTCGTAACCGCTTCATCGTCTACGTCTGCGTCGGTGGGATCTGGTTGCGGCTTTTATCCCTCTGAACAGACGTCCACCTTTCTGAGTACGGCGTTTGCTCCTCTTACGAATGGCTTTTCCTGCAGCGTATGCTGCCATCAGAGGTACGATGACCCCAGAACCTCTCTGTCGTCTCCTCTTTCTGCGAGCGGGCATGATTATGAGCAAGAACCATTTAGTGGATGCCTTATATCCATCTTGCAATATTACTCTTTGGAATGCCGCGACGGAGAGTTTTACGGAATTGTCTCATTTCAGCGGGTGTGGCTTTCCGTTTCTTTCTCTTTCGACGAGTAGCAGCTTCCAAGGCTTTTTTAGCACCGTACCCTGCTGCTCCCGAGGCAGCTCCCAAGGCGACGGCTTTTCCTCCTGCTATCAGCGCGGGTAACAGGGCAGCCAACAGAAAGATACCTCCTTTCTGATGTCTCTTTGTCCTTCTTGGAGCGGTTCGACGCTTTACTCTCTTCGGCATGATGCTTTGAATGAGGACTCACACGGGTGAGGTCGGCAATTTATGCTCTTGAGGGGTGACGGGACAGTGATGAAATTTCTTTTCGTACTGTTTTACTAACCGATCGGACGTGGGAGGGGTGAGATCCGTGATGGTATCGTCCATGGTCTGCATTTTAATGAGGAACCCATCAAATTCTTCCAGAGGCAAACCGCGTACATGACTTTTTAATTCAATCAACGTCTTTTCGTAGGTCGTGTAAGCAAAACGACACATGTCCATCTTGGTGGAAAAATTCTTGAATTCGTTTCATCCTTTCACGACGGTCCCAAATGCAGTCAATCCTATCATCACTAGACTATCTTCCCATACAGCACCTACGACGACACTCAATGCCATGACCAATAGGGCTAGTCCGTTTAGGAAACCGTGAGAGTGTTTGAAATGATAAAACATTTGACGACTATACCACCATTGACGGTGATAGTACGCGTAGAGTCCATCCATACGATGTAGAAACTCCGGATCGATCTTGTCGGCGTATTTCCTGTAGGTTCCATTCAGCAAGGTAACGGGAGTACTCTTCATGGTTCGAGCTGCAACGTATTTCTGTGGGAACGGATGAGGTCTCTCTCCTTTTCTGTGTAGTGAATGTATAGATGCTGCTCCTCGGACGGGTAATTCCTCGCGTACCAATAGAGGTCGTAGACGAGATCACTGAACGCCGTTTCCCCGTACTCGTTCAGGATATTCTGCACTTCTCGAAACCCTTCGCAGGCTGCAACGCGTTCCAGCATGGCTTTGTCTTGAATCACGCTTCCTTCCTCATCCTCAGGCATGATGATGAGATGGTAACAGCAATATCGGATGAATCGTGGAAACCACTCGGTCTCGCTTCGCAACATCTTCTCAGCTTCTCACACTGGATGAACTGCGAGACACGGTAGGTCGCGAACCGTTCTTATAGGTGGTGGTGATCGTGTTGGTGGTCGTGATGCCCGCGATACGTCGACCTGCGGCTGTCTGCTGTTGATCGTGTAGAATTTGAGCCAGTTGTTGCTGCATATCGAGGTCGTTGAAACGACGTCCTGCTCGGAGTCAAGGAGTAGGAAGTGGAGGAGTAGGGAGTGTGGAATCGCCATCGTCATCGTCACCGCCACCGCCGCCACCGCCGCCGCCACCGCCACCGCCACCGCCACCGCCACCGCCACCGCCACCGCCGCCGCCACCGCCGCCGGCACCGCCGCCACCGCCGCCGCCACCGCCGCCGCCACCGCCGCCGCCACCGCCGCCGCCACCGCCGCCGCCACCGCCGCCGCCACCGCCGCCGCCACCGCCGCCGCCACCGCCGCCACCGCCACCACCGCCGCCGCTACCCCTTCGACTACCACCGCTACCCCTTCGTCTGCCACCACTTCTTCGACTGCCACCACCACTACTATCACCGGCACTGCTTCTTCCACGACTTCCGGGATCACTGGGAGAGGAAGGAGTATTCTGACGTGGGACACGTCTAGGTTGTTTTCCTCCAGTCGTGGGTCTTGCCAAAGGTGTCTTGTAGGCCACAGTGGGTCTGGAACTACCTATTCCGACCGTGCATTGGAAGGAACTGGATTCGTGTTGGTTCCAACTCCGATAGTAGGCCCCTGTGGTAGTATACTGGGTGAACTTGGACCTGGCGGCGTGTCCAATCGTCTTCCTACTCCCACAGTCTGTGGAGATCTGATCGTATACTCAGGGAGGTCATAATCTGAGAGAGCGGCGAGATTATAGGAGTACTCTTCTTCTCCACTCATCCTTGAGGGCTATGATCTTCCGTGCCGTTTCTTGTAGAGAATGAATCCAATCGGTTAAGTCTGGATGGTATTATTCCTTCAAGACGCTTTCCACTTGTGGTTTGGAATTGCATTCACTGACGCGTTTCATCCAATCGTAATCATCTTCATGCGGGTGCATCCATCTATGTCTGGCCACGCAAATGACGATGAATCTCGGAAACCACCCCGATTCACTCCTTAACATGTTCACTTCAACTGATGACATCTCATGATTCCCTCGTCTTTTAACAAATGACTCAGGATGCGTTGATCGTCGCGACTGGCGGGGTGAAGGTCCAATAGCATGTAGTCAAAAGGTCGTTTCGTCACTTTTCTGAACGTATCCATCACGTCTTGCCATCGAGTAGGAAACGATTGCAGTAACAGGTTCCGTAGCCCCAATTGATCCCTGGGGTTCTTGAATGCCACGATGTAATGCGCATTGTGAGAGATGGTCTTGGCGAATTTCCCCCTTGGAAAGAGATCCTGACACAGGTAGAGTACCGTGATACCTCGGTGATGCGAATCCTTGGTGAATAGGTCCAAGACGCGCTTGTCATTGCCTCCTTCATCCATCAGGTCGTCCAGTACTAGCACACCCCCTTCGGGGAACCATTTAGGAAGTGACTCGCTCTCGGGAATCCCTTCGTGGAATGTCACTCCTTCCTTTTTGAGTCTTTCAAAACCTTTCTGCCACGACCCGTAGCAATACTGAATGGGTTTTGGGTGTTTGTCAAACAACTCCTCGTTTTCCAGAAGTAACTGGGTCGTGAACACGGTCTTGCCACACCCCGACGGTCCTGCTATTAACAAACTGGTAGGTGTACGAAATCGAAATGCTTTGCATCGTTCCATGTTCACGGATTGTGAAAGCGCCACAAATACTGGTCTTTTATGAAACTGGTAAACGGGTAATGAACCTTACGACGTGCCCTTTTTCTCAGTTCAAAGATCGCTTGTCGAGTGGTCCAATGATGTCTCCTGAGAAGGGTTACCACTTGACGGTAACTGTAGCAGGTCAAGATGCTCTCCAAGAGTGGGATCAGAAGATTCTCTTCCCGACGTAACAAGAGGAAAAGCAACTTGTCTTTACAAAGACTTAGAAACCTCGAGAACCACTTTGCTTCACTCCGCAACATCTTCGAAATGAGAGAGGACTCTTGATACATCTACTTTTTATCAAAAAACAAACATCCATTTATTTCAACAAGTGCGTCACACCTTTCAACGAACCGCACGTGCCCTGATGACACGGGGTCTTACAAATCTTGCTCTAAACGAGTTCGTCAACAATCAAACGTCTCAACATCTCTTCTACTTTATGATCATTGTTCACGTAATCGTTTTGTCTGAACCGATTCAAAAAATCATTCATACTACGACCTTCGGCTCGGTCGATCAGGTACATCAAAGCGTAATCACCGCAACTCTGACTGAACAACGACTGTAAACTCTGTCCATTGTGCATCTGGTGCTTGAAATGACGATTCAACCATTCCATGATCGGACCCGCGGTTCCGTACACGTCCAGCGATAGACCGTAACTGTCCATGATCTCGCACTTGTTTCCCTCGGACCACATGCCGATCCAGTGTCTACCCGGTTCGTCGTGAGGATCCGTATTGACGATGTAAGCTGTAGGTCCTTCTTGAGGCAGGGACCGTGGGAGTCGATCGCATGGGAGCGTCCCGTAAAAGACGGAAGCTAGTTTCGGATGCGTTCCCGCCAAGTAGTCCAACTGTAAATTATTTAGGGGTACTTTCTCCATATTCACTGGTACAAGTCGTAAGTGACGATCTTGTTTCCGTTGATTTCCAGCAGGTTTTCAAACTCGCCGTACAACAAGATGGTCAGGTTCACTCCTGGATTAGCTCCAAAATCGATCACTAGACGCAGTTGACCTGTCTGCTTGGGGTTCAACACTGGACTGTCCAAACATCCATTGGCTGTGTTATCAAATACGAACATGGTGCACCTCTTGCCATGTCCTCAGTTCTCTCTCAGGACCATGTTACCTTTTCCTCGGCATAGAAATCCTGTCGCTTGCAGGAATCTGTAGTAGCCTCTCAGGTCTTTAGCATCATTATCGTGATTGAGTTCCATGGTTTCATAGGGGTACTCTTCACCATTCACCAACTGCTTGATGGTGGACACATTGAACTTGCCAAAATTGAACGGGTTCGTGGTGATATCCCCATTGCAGGCAGTTTGTTTCATCAACACCACCACTAGTCGATTGGGGAGCTGGTTGTTGAATGGATTATTGCACTCAAAATGACGGTCGTCATTGGGATGGGAATAGGTACGGATTTCTCCTCTCACTGTAGGATGCGTGGCGATTTGACCACTTTTCAGACCATTGGCGATTTCTCTTTGGAGCGAGGGTGCTACCTTCACTTGAGCCAGGATGAGCTTTACATCTATATCGGCATTGGTCAGTCTCAGGGTGTTAGCACCATGCCATCGAATCGTCCACACAGCTGGGGGGTTGAGGTACATGTCTACCTGGAGCTGGATACCAGGAATCAATAGCTTGTTCAGATGGAACACTTCCAGGTAAGGTTTCATTCTCATGGTGACTCTCTTTTCACCCAGAAATTGAACTCGGGTTTTCACCAAGGCTTTCTGTTCCTCGCTCAATGCATTATAATCGTCATGAGGTGTAGCAATGTCAAGCTTGTTGGCAGAGTATTCGTCGGCGTCACCATCGTCGGGTACATCCAGGCTATTGTGCCACCCTTCGGGGGTCATGATCGTACTGCCATCATCTCGATCATGGTTCAGAGCTGCTTCTATGAACGCTTTGTAATGGTAGGTATCGGTCTGTGGGCTGATGAGTGTCCCGTTCAGTCTCACATTGATCTGTCTGAAGAGGGTAGGCGCTTGATTGTTGGCCAGTCCCATGACGTCTGCCGCCAACAAATTGGTAGCATCGTTTTTCTTGACCACAAATTCCACTTCGAAATAACTCTCCGACAAGTCGATGAAGTCTTCTTGTGGATCCACTTGGAAATTCACGGGATTGATACCCGTATTGAACTTATTGATTCTCACAAAACGTCGCGAGGCCATGCTGAGATCCGTGGGTGGTACTTTGGACATGTTCAGTCGGGGATTGCGGACTCCCGCCGAACGGGCGTGAGGTACCATGTCCGTCATCGTCGTTTCTTTCCTCGCTTCCTCCTCCTCCTCTTCGTACTGCTTTTCAGAGCAGCCTGTAACCACTGGAGGTCGGGTTGTTTTGATCGTGACGGTAGGAACATGCCACCTTTATACACGCGTCTGGAGTAGCTGGGAATATGTCTCACGCGTCTGGAGTAGATGGGATTCATATCCGAACAGATCGTTTCGCACTTTCTGGGTCACCAGTTTTCTAAGCTCTTGCTCCGCTTTACGTTTCACGGCTCG
>JAHPZR010027555.1:0-18172 GCA_019787425.1 Platygyra sinensis
CTTATTTTTGTAGTACAACTTCAAACTTTGTACGAAATTTCACACCGGAAACTGAAACACTTTTGAGACCTTAACTGGTGAACTACATGCAACTACCATAAAGTAGTTCGAAATAAATCTGTCCTCTAATCACATCTTTATTTGTCTAGTGTCTTAGTTACTCGCTCGTTTTTGCGATGGTTTGTAGACGGCGCGTAGGCCAATTCGGTGACTAAGCTTGAGTAAACCCACTCGTAAGCCAATTTATCGAAGAAAAAAGTTATTTGCCGGCTCAGGGTCGGTTCGTATAGTGAAAACCTGTGACCGCGGGCTTGAAAATGGTTATGTCAGCTAAAACTGCTAACAACTAATGGTAAAAATAAATAATCAAATACTAAAGCTGCTTTCCACGAATGCCGTGTCTGATAAAGTCTCTTTTGAGCTGGCGTTTAAACTGCCTCAGGCCAAGTTCAGACGCCGTACTTCACATGAGCCGAATCGAATGCTAATGACAAAAATCCTTTGTTCTCACTCATCAGCATACGATTCGGCTCATCAGTGAAGTACGGCGTCTGAACCGGGTATGATCAGAGACTGCTTACCTTAAGTCACAAAGAAGACTGTTCCAATAGTTTGTGCGCGGCAATGGAACATTTAGTTTATTCTCAGAATATTAAGAACATCAAATGTCCGCGCGTAACTATCAGCTGATAGTCTCTCGACAGAAACACTCTTTTTATGGCAGACTTGCACGACCACAATTGATTTTGTTTCTCCTTTCGTATTTAAATTTTTAACCCGCTCTGGGATATAAAAAACCAATTGTCCTAATTAGCATGAGAAAAAGAAAAAGTATTGTATTTTGGTTTATGTAGTCAAATGAGGCCGCCATGTGAATCACCTATTGTTTTCGTCAAGCTCACTTCATTGAAATGAAGCTGCAGCGGCAATGATGCAAAATTTGGGACCGAACGTTGGACCTGTCAGTCTGTCGCGGTGTTTTCCAAAGTGGATATTAACTCAAAAGGGCAAGTAAATTCATCTGAGGATGATCTAGTGCGGAGGTAACGTACATTGCCCAAATTTTGTTACTTACGTCACAGTGGACATTGTGCATAGAATGTTATGACTTGGAGACGTTAATATTCAGCCATGGGTTTGTGTTGTCGTTGTTTAACATTGAACCGTTATTTTGTCTGTATACTTAGACTGAAAATCAAAGGTCAAATAAGGGGCGATTAATGGCCTTATCATTGCATGCAGCGGAATACGTTTTAGACCCCGCGTACAGGTTTTCTTAATACTAAAAGACTTCTTCTACTAAGCATGGCAGGAAATTAGCAAATTATAGCAATTCTACCTGGAACAGTAAAATTGGTTTGTTTGCGTCAAGGAAAATGACCTTCATTAGGGCATCGCATGATTCGAAGACCTCGTAATGTCATACAGATTGGATTATTGATTATACTGGATACCCGAAACTCAGGTGACAGATAATTCTAATAATCTCTTTCAATTGTTACTCTTGTAATGATGCTTGTATACAATAGATAGCGGATACCAGCGTCATTTATATACAGAAGTCATTTAGTTTTATGCTTTACGTATAGTTATTCTGTAAATAGGTGGTCATGTTTAATGGCTTGCGAAGCATGCAGTTTAAATAATTACGACATTTTAAGGTGCTGTTTGATAAAAGTCTTCAATGCATGTATATCCCTTTGTAAGGTATACGAAATTCCATTCAGCGCTTAGGAGTGATGAACAATAAATTTTTCAGTTTAACCAAAAAAGACCCAGAATGCTCAAACTTTCAACAGTTTTTTCAATTTCCATCCACATTTAAAAATAGCAACTATCGGCATATTTTTGTTAACAATCTACGTGCAGTTATCTATTTCCCCGAGGCCTGCACGCAAGGTGATTTAGTTATTTATAGCATACCTTAGCGCACTATTTTGAATCTTCCATCTTTCCTTCAGAGTGATGTAAACTGCTGTCGAAAATTCGTTTTGACTTCTACATGAACATATACGAGTCACTTAGTTATAACATGAGTACTTCACTTCCTTTTGTTTACAAAGACAAGAATTCAAACAGTTGAGACCTGTATTCTTTTCAAAGGTCTTTTAACATAACGGCACCGTTGAGCCTGAATAGATAATAGTGAACTAATTGAACATTCCTCAAATGCAAATAACATTAATATACTATTCTGACTCACTCTTGCAACTCGAAGTCCGATTATTGCTGAATTTCTGAGGCAACATCCACACAGCGCAGGGAAGATGTGAAAACGCAGCTTTCGCAGTTCTACGCTTTGGCCTACCGTCCGCTCTAATCCGTCACGAAAACCGAGCAGTTTTCGAACTGACTTCCTTCCGGAGGAATTCGAAGAGTCTGGTTTTTCGTATTTGTGTGGAAGAAAAACATTCTGAAAACGGAGTGTTTTGAAATCGATGTAGGTGCGAGTATCATTTGATTTGTTTGACGGAGTTTTTCTCTGACGTAAATCCAAAATAGCCGGTGATTGTCGAGTGGACGGAGCCGTCATCTCTACAGACCACTGGAATCTTGGTATACATGTAGATCGCTGGCTAGTGTTTAATTTGCCCGAACTATGCGGTATGTTGGCACAGATAAGACATCGATACGGCCAAATACGTTTGCCTTGTTTGATTTTCATGTCAACAGAAAAGAAACTACAATTTCATTCAGCAGAAGAGAATATATTCCATGATATGGTTTACGACTGTAGAAGTACGGAAACGCTCCACGCACAAACAGTGTGGGAAGTGAATGGATGATCGAGATTTTGCGAGCCATTGTTTCATCTTTTAGCTCTTCCCTTGCCTTGGCGACAAAAATAGCCCAAAAGATAACCAAAGCTATATATGAAAGTGAAGAATTATCATCGAAGCTAAGTTTCCAATTTAAGCAATTAATTGGAAGAAGAAGCCTGAAAAAAATCAGGGCTTCAACGGGATTCGAACCCGTGACCTCCGCGATACCGGTGCGATGCTCTACCAACTGAGCTCACATTGGGAGAGAGGTCAATTAATTGCGTTCATATCTCCTGTAAGATCCCAGGGCGTTGATTAGTGTTTAGTTGGTGTTGATTAGTGTGTAGGTAGTGTTTCGCTTCAAATTGTTTAGTATTTCTTGTAGCCTGTTCATTAGTATTTTATTGTTTTTTGTTTGTTTTCACACTTTCGCTCCTAGTCTTTTACCGTTCATCACAATTGACACCTTTAGTTAAGTCTCATCGTGTTGTGCATGTAATTACTACGTTTTGTATATATAAGGCTTAGTTTTCTTGTTATTGGGGTTGGGCTTGGAGCAGTTTTTCTTTGCAGTCGCGCTGCGCGCAGTTAAATATAGGTTTTTCTCTCCCAGTTGAATTGAGTTGTCGCCGAATGCAGTTGAATGTTGTTTAATGTAGTTTTCTTTTCGTGGCCGTTACAATGTAAGTATATCTTTACCGTGGTTTCTTATTAACTGTATTTCGTTGGCAGTTGGTACAATCCTGTTTTTTATTCATGTTGTAACTTTTAGTTCGTTTACCTCTTAGTTTCAACCTACGGATTAAAGTATACGTCAATGTGAATGCATCCGTCGAGTTGAGAACGTTTGTCCGCAGTTATATCTCCCGTTCGAGATTAACTCGAATTCATGGCTTTAGTTTACTTGATTGCACTAATAGAATTCACTGATATTGCTTATGTGGTCTATAATTAATGATTACTTTCTCATTTGCGAACAAAGCGAATAGAATCGGAGTAGCAGCGAGGTTTCGGAATTTCCAATGCAGCATGCCGAGTTTCATCAAAGTAATGATCCTCTTAACAAAACTCATGCAGTCATGTGAGAAAGATCTGTAGACCCCCTGAATTAAACGGTTATTGCTTAACTTCGGTTTAAATACTTGCTTTAAAATCAATGAAAGATAACAACAATGGTAGATACATTACTACAGTGGAACCTCGATATAACGAACCTCTATTTAACGAAGTCCTCGATATAACGAAAGATACTCTAACTACCGGCCAAAATTACAGTAAAATGTATGGAATAGAACCTCGATATAACGAACCTCGATTAAACGAATTCCTCGATATAACGAACATAATCCGGAAGCCCAAACGTAAAATGTACCTCGATATAACGATTTATAATGTCAACACGCGACAGAAGATAAACGCTAAACAGATCAACAGTCAGCAAATCCTTTAATCCTTATGGTAAAGAGACAGCAACCTTTCAGTCAACGGCTTATTATATGTCGTAGACATTGGCACTATAGTATTTCCACAGAAGTCACCTGTGTTACAACTCAATCATTAACTATGACCTCGGTTTAACGAGATTCTTTGTAAATTTTTTTACGTTTTTAAATGCCTGTATCTCAGTCGAAACTAGCCTGATTAACAACAAACTTGGGGATTTTATGAATCTCGGTGTGCTCTTTCTGACTATGGGGATCAATAGTTGCTAGTCCCATAATAGTCCAGTTTCGAATTCGCCATGGCCGCTGAATAAAAGCACTGACAACGCATTTGTACAGGGTTAGCCTCGACCTGAAAAAGATATTCATGAATACCGGCGGGAAGGTGCCACAAATTTGAAAATTAAGCAATACACAGAGTTGTAAACAGGTCATCTCATTGCTGGGATTTGTGAATATTTTACTTTAGGTCGAGGCTAACCCTGTACAAATGCGTTGTCAGTGCTTTTATTCAGCAGTCATGGCGAATTCGAAACTGGACTATTTACAGACTCGTACCTAGTCCCTCATGGTATGAAATCAGGCAATTAGAGAGTTATTTGCCACAACTATTATTACCCTGCTTTGATTGAACTGTTTGCTTTACTCAATTAAAAAACTTTCTCTTTTGCTTTTCAGAATTCCTGTTTGAATGCTGAAAACACACAAAGAACTGAGCTAAGTATTCCTAATGGCGAACCAGGGGAAACAAGTTCAGTTTCAGGATGCCCCGGGTGGCGATCACCCCTTAGTCGTATTTAACAAGGGAGCCACTGATGGACCAAGGAACCGGAAGTTATCACGTGCTGCAAGTAGAATGTCAATGGGATCGATTACATTACAATCTGAGGAGGAAGGGGAGGGTCAGCATCAAGAAGAGTCTGTTGTAAGTTTAATGAAGAAACCGTAAATAGAGATCATTCTAGGGCAAGATTAAGCCGATGTTTCCTACCTACCTACTCGAGAGGTGGGGTCTTCCAGAAAAATTGGGTAGGGTGTGCGGCCTGCTTCCCAAAATCTTTGCCCGTTCTGCGATTTTCCCTACTAAATTTTAACCTGATTAAAATGCGATACCCTATGGAAGACCTGACTCTTAACTCAATACCCTGTTCCAGGGCTGCCTTATGATAAGTTCCTTTGTTCAGACCAATATTAAAGGCAATTTTTTATGCTTTCATCAGCTAGGATAGCTTCATCTAAGAAACACACTTTATTCGAGACCTGAGTGCAAAAAACATTCATTATTTGAGACTAAAATGGCCAAAATCGATATCCCATTTCTGATCAAAACGGCTAAAAAAATAACATACCCTTTGGGGTCGAACATACCTACGCATACAGGCTCACGACCGCCAACCTCATGGACTAATTGGGCAAAATTTATTCACTAAGACTTCCTGTCTGCACGAGCCCTATGTCGACGTAAAATAGCAGAGAGTTGAATTTTATTTATTATTATGTTTTACTTTATAGAAAAAGCCATAAATTAGACAAACTACATCAGCTGATTCTTGCCGGAAACCAAGAAGAGGCAGAGAAATTTATTACAAGAGGAAATGGTAAGCGTCGGGCATAGGAAGGGTTAAAATGCCCCTATGATCAAATTCTCGATATCCAGTTTTTTACACTTTCATACACATTAGATCTTTCCCAGATATCTTACAAACTTTCAATCTATTACGAACATTACAACGCATGTTGTTTGGACCTTTAAGTTCCAAGAATTTTGCGCCGCCATTAATTTTCCTTGTTCCAAGTCTTCGTTGAGAATTGGAGTAAATGACGTCATATACTCAAAAATACCACATAAGTTGAAATTGTAACAGTAAGTGTGAAAAATTGCACAAATATTGGGGCGAAAGTTTTTGTTATTCTTCGTAAGAATCGCTGTACTAATTTTTGTTATAATTTCATTCCGCACAGTATTTCTGTGAAATGACGTTCATTTACTCCGATTCCCGACCAAGACTTGGAACAAGGAAAATTAATGGCGGTGTTGTAATGTTCGTAATAGATTGAAATTTCGCAAGATATCTGAGCAAGACCTAATGTGTATGACAAAGTTAAAGACTAGATATCGAGAATTTTTTTCATCATAGTGGCAATTTAAGGTGGCTCAAAACAGTTTCCAGCATTTCCCATGACTTAGATTTTGATGGGTCATTACAACCACTCTTTATCAATTGATGCTACAATCATGGTATCAAAATACTGCCCAATCACTGGTGAACACGTTGGTATTATTTTCGTGACACAATAAGTTACCATAGCAACACTAGGACCTGCTAAAAACCCCCTTAATTTCAGCTTTAAGCGCTTATATTTCAAAAACGGCACAGTGAAATTATTTCTTACTACAGAATTTTGATAAGCAGGATGAGATGCAACTTTGGCAAAGTTTGAAAAAATTCTGTACATGCGGTTCAGAGCCACCTTAAATTTTCGAAAATTTAAGGTGGCTCTGAATAAGAACAGAATTGAACAGAATTTATTCAAACTTTGCCAAAAGTTGCATCTCATCGTGCTTCTCAAAATTCTACCATAAAAAATTTCACCGTGCCGTTTTTGAAATATAAGCGCTTCAAGCTGAAATTAAGGGTGTTTTTTAGCAGGTCGTAGTGTTGCTATGGTAACCTATTTTGTCACGAAAATAATACCAACGTGTTCTCCAGTGATTGGGCAGTATTTTTGATACCACGGTTCTAGCATCAATTGATAAAGAGTGTTAATTATGACCTCATCAAAATCTACGTCTTGGAAAGTCCTGGAAACTGTTTTGAGCCACCTTAAGTCTGCATATGGGCTCAAGTAGCCCATCAGCCCACAGCTTTATATCTCCTGTCTTAATAGCATAAAGCCACAAGAAGTATTTCCACTCAGTGTCTTGCCCAAGAATACAGCACAATGTTCTCGGGCAGGGCTCCAACTGAATACCACTGGATCCAAGGGAGAGAGCTCTAATGCTGAGGCACCACGCCTCCAAGTGTCCGGTATAGTAGACATTCAAAGAGCGTGGCTATAGGCTTGCTTATGCACGTCCATTAATAAACCGCTTTCCTCAACGTTATTATTTTTTATATTAAGAAGTAGTTTTTCCTCTTTCTCGGTTCCATTCTTAGCCATTCTCGTTGAATTAGCTTTGCGCGTCATTTTTCACTTCACTTATTATGCGTAGAAAATTCTGTTGTTGCAAAAAACGATAAAAAGTCTTGATCATATATTCGATTTGGTACTTACCCATTGGTTGTGACGTTTTCTTTTTCACATGCGTTGTACAGATATCAATCGTCAAGACAAATCGGGTAAGACACCTCTTCACACAGCCATCCTCTCCAGTCAGTACAGTATTGTTGACAAATTATTGGAAAGCGGTGCCGACGTCACCATTACTGATGACGCAGGCGACTACGTTATACATACAGCTATCCGAGTTGGAAGTGAAAGACTAGTACAGGTGGGTGGGTCTTCTAACAGCATTTTGCACTTCTAGCTACAATCCTAGAGAACGATGGTTGACAAGTCGCCAGTTAAGTGAAGTTAAAAAACTCTTCCCATGGGCAATAATGAGTAAAGTCTACATACAAGCTAAGTGAAAAATTCCACATAAGAAGCGACTAGGAGTATTTCCACTCCCATGAATGGCATGGCATGTGAGAGTAAAGTGCCTAGCTCAAGAACAGAACAAAATGTCCTCAGCCAGGGCTCGAATCCGGACCGCTCGATGTAAATGTAAATGTAAATGTAAATGCCAATTTAACGTTAAACACAGGGAGTGCTTGCGCGATCACCCGAGCCAGAGGCTCGTGATAAAGTGCTTGAAAATAATCCAGATCGAATTGGAATTTGGAAATGTTGGTTTTTGAGGAGAGGGGAAAACCGGAGTACCCGGAGAAAAACCTCTCGGAGCAAGGAAGAAAACCAACAATAAACTCAACCCACATATGGCGCCGGGTCCGGGAATCGAACCCGGGACACATTGGTGGGAGGTGAGCGCACTAACACTGAAACCAGTGTGCCTCAGGAGAATCCACGAAAAAAAAAAAACAGATTTCACACCATTTGAGTGTCGTTTCTGAATGTTACTTGTCTCATGAGGCAGGAGTTATGGTCGAAGTTAAACAATGAAAATGGGAAGGGTGTGGGAGGAAAGAAGGGCTGCTTATCCTTTTTAATTTATCTTGAAATGTGTTGGAAAAGTAACGTTTCGTAAAATCTGGACTATTATATTAGGTATTCTGTCTAATTATATTTGCAGTATTCAAGATATAGCACAAATATCGGAGTGGGAGTGAAATCGACAAAAACCTAGATTTCGGGCTTGTTAATCACTTGTCGATACCGTTCAACGAATAATAAGACAATAAAAGTCACATTCGTTTTATTTTCCTTCTCCACTCAGACTCTTATCCAACAAGGTAGGTGCAACATTAATGCCCTGGGACGTAACTCAGCCACTCCTCTGCATCTGGCTGCCGAGATGGACAATGCTGACATCTGCAAGATTTTGGTAAGCCAGTCGGCACTCAAATTAGGAATAGCATGTAATGCTCATGGTTAGCGTGAAACGAAATCTGTAGGATGCAGACTGCAGAGTAGTGTTAACGAATGCCGACCATTGAGATTCGCAGAGACGCCTAGATGCTTGTTTAGAAACCCAAGACCGATTTGAACACGAATTAATAAAACACAGAAACCCCTTAAACACGAAACTGCGTGACTCATAATAAAGGCATCTACGATTTCGAGATCGTATTAAAAATATCAGACGCGAATACTATAAATTAAGGTTCTGATATGAATTTTATTTTCTGCTGCCATCTAGCCTGAAAGTTAAGTTCTGTGGCTAGAAGGCAGGAAGAGATGGAAAGGAAGTACCTGTTAGGATTAGCCTTAGAGTGTGGATCAAACTAGTAAATCGCAGCTCTCGCTATTTTTAATACGATCTCGAAATCGTAGATGCCTTTATTATGAGTCACGCAGTTTCGTGTTTAAGGGGTTTCTGTGTTTTATTAATTCGTGTTCAAATCGGTCTTGGGTTTCTAAACAAGCATCTAGGCGTCTCTGCGAATCTCAATGGTCGGCATTCGTTAACACTACTCTGCAGTCTGCATCCTACAGATTTCGTTTCACGCTAACCATGAGCATTACATGCTATTCCTAATTTGAGTGCCGACTGGCTTACCAAAATCTTGCAGATGTCAGCATTGTCCATCTCGGCAGCCAGATGCAGAGGAGTGGCTGAGTTACGTCCCAGGGCATTAATGTTGCACCTACCTTGTTGGATAAGAGTCTGAGTGGAGAAGGAAAATAAAACGAATGTGACTTTTATTGTCTTATTATTCGTTGAACGGTATCGACAAGTGATTAACAAGCCCGAAATCTAGGTTTTTGTCGATTTCACTCCCACTCCGATATTTGTGCTATATCTTGAATACTGCAAATATAATTAGACAGAATACCTAATATAATAGTCCAGATTTTACGAAACGTTACTTTTCCAACACATTTCAAGATAAATTAAAAAGGATAAGCAGCCCTTCTTTCCTCCCACACCCTTCCCATTTTCATTGTTTAACTTCGACCATAACTCCTGCCTCATGAGACAAGTAACATTCAGAAACGACACTCAAATGGTGTGAAATCTGTTTTTTTTTTTTCGTGGATTCTCCTGAGGCACACTGGTTTCAGTGTTAGTGCGCTCACCTCCCACCAATGTGTCCCGGGTTCGATTCCCGGACCCGGCGCCATATGTGGGTTGAGTTTATTGTTGGTTTTCTTCCTTGCTCCGAGAGGTTTTTCTCCGGGTACTCCGGTTTTCCCCTCTCCTCAAAAACCAACATTTCCAAATTCCAATTCGATCTGGATTATTTTCAAGCACTTTATCACGAGCCTCTGGCTCGGGTGATCGCGCAAGCACTCCCTGTGTTTAACGTTAAATTGGCATTTACATTTACATTTACATTTACATCGAGCGGTCCGGATTCGAGCCCTGGCTGAGGACATTTTGTTCTGTTCTTGAGCTAGGCACTTTACTCTCACATGCCATGCCATTCATGGGAGTGGAAATACTCCTAGTCGCTTCTTATGTGGAATTTTTCACTTAGCTTGTATGTAGACTTTACTCATTATTGCCCATGGGAAGAGTTTTTAACTTCACTTAACTGGCGACTTGTCAACCATCGTTCTCTAGGATTGTAGCTAGAAGTGCAAAATGCTGTTAGAAGACCCACCCACCTGTACTAGTCTTTCACTTCCAACTCGGATAGCTGTATGTATAACGTAGTCGCCTGCGTCATCAGTAATGGTGACGTCGGCACCGCTTTCCAATAATTTGTCAACAATACTGTACTGACTGGAGAGGATGGCTGTGTGAAGAGGTGTCTTACCCGATTTGTCTTGACGATTGATATCTGTACAACGCATGTGAAAAAGAAAACGTCACAACCAATGGGTAAGTACCAAATCGAATATATGATCAAGACTTTTTATCGTTTTTTGCAACAACAGAATTTTCTACGCATAATAAGTGAAGTGAAAAATGACGCGCAAAGCTAATTCAACGAGAATGGCTAAGAATGGAACCGAGAAAGAGGAAAAAACTACTTCTTAATATAAAAATAATAACGTTGAGGAAAGCGGTTTATTAATGGACGTGCATAAGCAAGCCTATAGCCACGCTCTTTGAATGTCTACTATACCGGACACTTGGAGGCGTGGTGCCTCAGCATTAGAGCTCTCTCCCTTGGATCCAGTGGTATTCAGTTGGAGCCCTGCCCGAGAACATTGTGCTGTATTCTTGGGCAAGACACTGAGTGGAAATACTTCTTGTGGCTTTATGCTATTAAGACAGGAGATATAAAGCTGTGGGCTGATGGGCTACTTGAGCCCATATGCAGACTTAAGGTGGCTCAAAACAGTTTCCAGGACTTTCCAAGACGTAGATTTTGATGAGGTCATAATTAACACTCTTTATCAATTGATGCTAGAACCGTGGTATCAAAATACTGCCCAATCACTGGAGAACACGTTGGTATTATTTTCGTGACAAAATAGGTTACCATAGCAACACTACGACCTGCTAAAAAACACCCTTAATTTCAGCTTGAAGCGCTTATATTTCAAAAACGGCACGGTGAAATTTTTTATGGTAGAATTTTGAGAAGCACGATGAGATGCAACTTTTGGCAAAGTTTGAATAAATTCTGTTCAATTCTGTTCTTATTCAGAGCCACCTTAAATTTTCGAAAATTTAAGGTGGCTCTGAACCGCATGTACAGAATTTTTTCAAACTTTGCCAAAAGTTGCATCTCATCCTGCTTATCAAAATTCTGTAGTAAGAAATAATTTCACTGTGCCGTTTTTGAAATATAAGCGCTTAAAGCTGAAATTAAGGGGGTTTTTAGCAGGTCCTAGTGTTGCTATGGTAACTTATTGTGTCACGAAAATAATACCAACGTGTTCACCAGTGATTGGGCAGTATTTTGATACCATGATTGTAGCATCAATTGATAAAGAGTGGTTGTAATGACCCATCAAAAATCTAAGTCATGGGAAATGCTGGAAACTGTTTTGAGCCACCTTAAATTGCCACTATGATGAAAAAATTCTCGATATCTAGTCTTTAACTTTGTCATACACATTAGGTCTTGCTCAGATATCTTGCGAAATTTCAATCTATTACGAACATTACAACACCGCCATTAATTTTCCTTGTTCCAAGTCTTGGTCGGGAATCGGAGTAAATGAACGTCATTTCACAGAAATACTGTGCGGAATGAAATTATAACAAAAATTAGTACAGCGATTCTTACGAAGAATAACAAAAACTTTCGCCCCAATATTTGTGCAATTTTTCACACTTACTGTTACAATTTCAACTTATGTGGTATTTTTGAGTATATGACGTCATTTACTCCAATTCTCAACGAAGACTTGGAACAAGGAAAATTAATGGCGGCGCAAAATTCTTGGAACTTAAAGGTCCAAACAACATGCGTTGTAATGTTCGTAATAGATTGAAAGTTTGTAAGATATCTGGGAAAGATCTAATGTGTATGAAAGTGTAAAAAACTGGATATCGAGAATTTGATCATAGGGGCATTTTAACCCTTCCTATGCCCGACGCTTACCATTTCCTCTTGTAATAAATTTCTCTGCCTCTTCTTGGTTTCCGGCAAGAATCAGCTGATGTAGTTTGTCTAATTTATGGCTTTTCTATAAAGTAAAACATAATAATAAATAAAATTCAACTCTCTGCTATTTTACGTCGACATAGGGCTCGTGCAGACAGGAAGTCTTAGTGAATAAATTTTGCCCAATTAGTCCATGAGGTTGGCGGTCGTGAGCCTGTATGCGTAGGTATGTTCGACCCCAAAGGGTATGTTATTTTTTTAGCCGTTTTGATCAGAAATGGGATATCGATTTTGGCCATTTTAGTCTCAAATAATGAATGTTTTTTGCACTCAGGTCTCGAATAAAGTGTGTTTCTTAGATGAAGCTATCCTAGCTGATGAAAGCATAAAAAATTGCCTTTAATATTGGTCTGAACAAAGGAACTTATCATAAGGCAGCCCTGGAACAGGGTATTGAGTTAAGAGTCAGGTCTTCCATAGGGTATCGCATTTTAATCAGGTTAAAATTTAGTAGGGAAAATCGCAGAACGGGCAAAGATTTTGGGAAGCAGGCCGCACACCCTACCCAATTTTTCTGGAAGACCCCACCTCTCGAGTAGGTAGGTAGGAAACATCGGCTTAATCTTGCCCTAGAATGATCTCTATTTACGGTTTCTTCATTAAACTTACAACAGACTCTTCTTGATGCTGACCCTCCCCTTCCTCCTCAGATTGTAATGTAATCGATCCCATTGACATTCTACTTGCAGCACGTGATAACTTCCGGTTCCTTGGTCCATCAGTGGCTCCCTTGTTAAATACGACTAAGGGGTGATCGCCACCCGGGGCATCCTGAAACTGAACTTGTTTCCCCTGGTTCGCCATTAGGAATACTTAGCTCAGTTCTTTGTGTGTTTTCAGCATTCAAACAGGAATTCTGAAAAGCAAAAGAGAAAGTTTTTTAATTGAGTAAAGCAAACAGTTCAATCAAAGCAGGGTAATAATAGTTGTGGCAAATAACTCTCTAATTGCCTGATTTCATACCATGAGGGACTAGGTACGAGTCTGTAAATAGTCCAGTTTCGAATTCGCCATGACTGCTGAATAAAAGCACTGACAACGCATTTGTACAGGGTTAGCCTCGACCTAAAGTAAAATATTCACAAATCCCAGCAATGAGATGACCTGTTTACAACTCTGTGTATTGCTTAATTTTCAAATTTGTGGCACCTTCCCGCCGGTATTCATGAATATCTTTTTCAGGTCGAGGCTAACCCTGTACAAATGCGTTGTCAGTGCTTTTATTCAGCGGCCATGGCGAATTCGAAACTGGACTATTATGGGACTAGCAACTATTGATCCCCATAGTCAGAAAGAGCACACCGAGATTCATAAAATCCCCAAGTTTGTTGTTAATCAGGCTAGTTTCGACTGAGATACAGGCATTTAAAAACGTAAAAAAATTTACAAAGAATCTCGTTAAACCGAGGTCATAGTTAATGATTGAGTTGTAACACAGGTGACTTCTGTGGAAATACTATAGTGCCAATGTCTACGACATATAATAAGCCGTTGACTGAAAGGTTGCTGTCTCTTTACCATAAGGATTAAAGGATTTGCTGACTGTTGATCTGTTTAGCGTTTATCTTCTGTCGCGTGTTGACATTATAAATCGTTATATCGAGGTACATTTTACGTTTGGGCTTCCGGATTATGTTCGTTATATCGAGGAATTCGTTTAATCGAGGTTCGTTATATCGAGGTTCTATTCCATACATTTTACTGTAATTTTGGCCGGTAGTTAGAGTATCTTTCGTTATATCGAGGACTTCGTTAAATAGAGGTTCGTTATATCGAGGTTCCACTGTAGTAATGTATCTACCATTGTTGTTATCTTTCATTGATTTTAAAGCAAGTATTTAAACCGAAGTTAAGCAATAACCGTTTAATTCAGGGGGTCTACAGATCTTTCTCACATGACTGCATGAGTTTTGTTAAGAGGATCATTACTTTGATGAAACTCGGCATGCTGCATTGGAAATTCCGAAACCTCGCTGCTACTCCGATTCTATTCGCTTTGTTCGCAAATGAGAAAGTAATCATTAATTATAGACCACATAAGCAATATCAGTGAATTCTATTAGTGCAATCAAGTAAACTAAAGCCATGAATTCGAGTTAATCTCGAACGGGAGATATAACTGCGGACAAACGTTCTCAACTCGACGGATGCATTCACATTGACGTATACTTTAATCCGTAGGTTGAAACTAAGAGGTAAACGAACTAAAAGTTACAACATGAATAAAAAACAGGATTGTACCAACTGCCAACGAAATACAGTTAATAAGAAACCACGGTAAAGATATACTTACATTGTAACGGCCACGAAAAGAAAACTACATTAAACAACATTCAACTGCATTCGGCGACAACTCAATTCAACTGGGAGAGAAAAACCTATATTTAACTGCGCGCAGCGCGACTGCAAAGAAAAACTGCTCCAAGCCCAACCCCAATAACAAGAAAACTAAGCCTTATATATACAAAACGTAGTAATTACATGCACAACACGATGAGACTTAACTAAAGGTGTCAATTGTGATGAACGGTAAAAGACTAGGAGCGAAAGTGTGAAAACAAACAAAAAACAATAAAATACTAATGAACAGGCTACAAGAAATACTAAACAATTTGAAGCGAAACACTACCTACACACTAATCAACACCAACTAAACACTAATCAACGCCCTGGGATCTTACAGGAGATATGAACGCAATTAATTGACCTCTCTCCCAATGTGAGCTCAGTTGGTAGAGCATCGCACCGGTATCGCGGAGGTCACGGGTTCGAATCCCGTTGAAGCCCTGATTTTTTTCAGGCTTCTTCTTCCAATTAATTGCTTAAATTGGAAACTTAGCTTCGATGATAATTCTTCACTTTCATATATAGCTTTGGTTATCTTTTGGGCTATTTTTGTCGCCAAGGCAAGGGAAGAGCTAAAAGATGAAACAATGGCTCGCAAAATCTCGATCATCCATTCACTTCCCACACTGTTTGTGCGTGGAGCGTTTCCGTACTTCTACAGTCGTAAACCATATCATGGAATATATTCTCTTCTGCTGAATGAAATTGTAGTTTCTTTTCTGTTGACATGAAAATCAAACAAGGCAAACGTATTTGGCCGTATCGATGTCTTATCTGTGCCAACATACCGCATAGTTCGGGCAAATTAAACACTAGCCAGCGATCTACATGTATACCAAGATTCCAGTGGTCTGTAGAGATGACGGCTCCGTCCACTCGACAATCACCGGCTATTTTGGATTTACGTCAGAGAAAAACTCCGTCAAACAAATCAAATGATACTCGCACCTACATCGATTTCAAAACACTCCGTTTTCAGAATGTTTTTCTTCCACACAAATACGAAAAACCAGACTCTTCGAATTCCTCCGGAAGGAAGTCAGTTCGAAAACTGCTCGGTTTTCGTGACGGATTAGAGCGGACGGTAGGCCAAAGCGTAGAACTGCGAAAGCTGCGTTTTCACATCTTCCCTGCGCTGTGTGGATGTTGCCTCAGAAATTCAGCAATAATCGGACTTCGAGTTGCAAGAGTGAGTCAGAATAGTATATTAATGTTATTTGCATTTGAGGAATGTTCAATTAGTTCACTATTATCTATTCAGGCTCAACGGTGCCGTTATGTTAAAAGACCTTTGAAAAGAATACAGGTCTCAACTGTTTGAATTCTTGTCTTTGTAAACAAAAGGAAGTGAAGTACTCATGTTATAACTAAGTGACTCGTATATGTTCATGTAGAAGTCAAAACGAATTTTCGACAGCAGTTTACATCACTCTGAAGGAAAGATGGAAGATTCAAAATAGTGCGCTAAGGTATGCTATAAATAACTAAATCACCTTGCGTGCAGGCCTCGGGGAAATAGATAACTGCACGTAGATTGTTAACAAAAATATGCCGATAGTTGCTATTTTTAAATGTGGATGGAAATTGAAAAAACTGTTGAAAGTTTGAGCATTCTGGGTCTTTTTTGGTTAAACTGAAAAATTTATTGTTCATCACTCCTAAGCGCTGAATGGAATTTCGTATACCTTACAAAGGGATATACATGCATTGAAGACTTTTATCAAACAGCACCTTAAAATGTCGTAATTATTTAAACTGCATGCTTCGCAAGCCATTAAACATGACCACCTATTTACAGAATAACTATACGTAAAGCATAAAACTAAATGACTTCTGTATATAAATGACGCTGGTATCCGCTATCTATTGTATACAAGCATCATTACAAGAGTAACAATTGAAAGAGATTATTAGAATTATCTGTCACCTGAGTTTCGGGTATCCAGTATAATCAATAATCCAATCTGTATGACATTACGAGGTCTTCGAATCATGCGATGCCCTAATGAAGGTCATTTTCCTTGACGCAAACAAACCAATTTTACTGTTCCAGGTAGAATTGCTATAATTTGCTAATTTCCTGCCATGCTTAGTAGAAGAAGTCTTTTAGTATTAAGAAAACCTGTACGCGGGGTCTAAAACGTATTCCGCTGCATGCAATGATAAGGCCATTAATCGCCCCTTATTTGACCTTTGATTTTCAGTCTAAGTATACAGACAAAATAACGGTTCAATGTTAAACAACGACAACACAAACCCATGGCTGAATATTAACGTCTCCAAGTCATAACATTCTATGCACAATGTCCACTGTGACGTAAGTAACAAAATTTGGGCAATGTACGTTACCTCCGCACTAGATCATCCTCAGATGAATTTACTTGCCCTTTTGAGTTAATATCCACTTTGGAAAACACCGCGACAGACTGACAGGTCCAACGTTCGGTCCCAAATTTTGCATCATTGCCGCTGCAGCTTCATTTCAATGAAGTGAGCTTGACGAAAACAATAGGTGATTCACATGGCGGCCTCATTTGACTACATAAACCAAAATACAATACTTTTTCTTTTTCTCATGCTAATTAGGACAATTGGTTTTTTATATCCCAGAGCGGGTTAAAAATTTAAATACGAAAGGAGAAACAAAATCAATTGTGGTCGTGCAAGTCTGCCATAAAAGAGTGTTTCTGTCGAGAGACTATCAGCTGATAGTTACGCGCGGACATTTGATGTTCTTAATATTCTGAGAATAAACTAAATGTTCCATTGCCGCGCACAAACTATTGGAACAGTCTTCTTTGTGACTTAAGGTAAGCAGTCTCTGATCATACCCGGTTCAGACGCCGTACTTCACTGATGAGCCGAATCGTATGCTGATGAGTGAGAACAAAGGATTTTTGTCATTAGCATTCGATTCGGCTCATGTGAAGTACGGCGTCTGAACTTGGCCTGAGGCAGTTTAAACGCCAGCTCAAAAGAGACTTTATCAGACACGGCATTCGTGGAAAGCAGCTTTAGTATTTGATTATTTATTTTTACCATTAGTTGTTAGCAGTTTTAGCTGACATAACCATTTTCAAGCCCGCGGTCACAGGTTTTCACTATACGAACCGACCCTGAGCCGGCAAATAACTTTTTTCTTCGATAAATTGGCTTACGAGTGGGTTTACTCAAGCTTAGTCACCGAATTGGCCTACGCGCCGTCTACAAACCATCGCAAAAACGAGCGAGTAACTAAGACACTAGACAAATAAAGATGTGATTAGAGGACAGATTTATTTCGAACTACTTTATGGTAGTTGCATGTAGTTCACCAGTTAAGGTCTCAAAAGTGTTTCAGTTTCCGGTGTGAAATTTCGTACAAAGTTTGAAGTTGTACTACAAAAATAAG
>JAHPZR010027558.1:0-22500 GCA_019787425.1 Platygyra sinensis
TGGCGCGTGCATAATTCAGCACGCTCTTGAAATGCTTCTCAGAAATCAAGACAAGATGTCAGCTAAATAAACAAAGTTAAGATGTCAACGCAACAGACTAAACTTGCGTTTACCATGGTACAGTATTGTGCAAAAGTTATGCAAACGAAATTCGTCGAAAGACGTCCTTTGTTCTCGCGAATTTTCCATGAAAAGTCGTTGAATTTTCGAAACGTTTTTCGTAGGGTTCGAAGCGAAAAATTCACGATCTTTCTCGAAAATTCGAGATAGCGAAGTTCGAAGTAGCGAATTTTCGAGCTAACCCAATGAAGATTCGAGATAGCGAAATTCGAAGCAGCAGATTCGCGTGACATGAACGACTGAACAAGCGTACATGTATGTAAATAAACTAAACTCATATCGAAAATAGATTCAATGATCCGACAATTTAATCGGCTATTTCCAATGAAAAAAAGCAAATGCCTTGCACAATGAAAATAAGTAACTGTCTTACAAGTAATTCCTTAAAACACAGCCTCGTAAAACCTTGTTTAAGCAACTTTGATTTTCAAGCCCGCTTATCGATCAGCAAAACTAGGTGCCATTTCGCAAATGTAGGTCAAGTGTGTTGACGTGACTATGTTTACAGAAGTGCACTTTCCCAAAACAAACAACATAGAAATGAGATTGAACTTTTGTAGGCAAATGTTATGTTATGAAACATTACATGTCAAATATCTTTCGCGTGTTTTTAAGCCAAGCAGTGCATGTCTCGATCGGCTCCAGAGAATCGTACAAAACTGGCTTCGGACGTCTTACCTTGTAAACTGAATCCTTGCTGTTTTTAAAAGCAATAAGCTTATTTCAAGCATTTTCTGCTTCCATATCGACCGTAAGCATCAACCTCATTTTAAGCCCAGCCATGTGCCATGCAAACATCACGTTTAATCCCAGCCATGTGGTATGTAAACATGTTGACAAAGTTGGAAAAGTTACGAGCCCACAGTTGTTTGGCCTGCGGTATAGATGTTGCGTCGGTAACTATGTCATGTAGAGGGACAGTGAGACGTTTGCGACAAAAGAATACTGAAGCCGGCCCACTGTAGTTTTGTATCTAAGTGAACAAATTTACTTTGTTTTGACTTTGACTAAATATTCACGTTCAAAACAGATACCAACAAGATGCGTTTCCAGAGTTCGTATGCAGAAAATATTCTTTGAACGCCTTACTTTGCAAACATAATTGTTGCTTTGTTTAAAAGCTCATTAATCCACATTAATTCCATTTCAGTTTGAAAACTCTTGAATTCAGAAAAATTCCTTCATTCTGTCTCATGATTTAAACGTTTGGGGCTCGCCATTTGACATGTACGCCATGTGCGAGCCCACAGTAACTTGAGCTGTGGCGTTACCAGTTCGCGCGGAGTCTGGGTTACGCAAACATTGGCCGTGTCTGCGAGTGGCCCTTGTGTTCAACAAACGTGAGCCAAGAAACCACAAAAGAACAACGGTGTAAGAGCTGCGATGCTTTCAACGTGAAGTAAACAGTATAAGGAACCTTTGAAGTAATACAGGTGAGTCTCGTATAAACCTGTTGTATAAACGGACACGAGTTTCTCGTAAAGTTTACACTGTGAAGTGACATCAGAATAGAATCGTCGCGGCAAATTCGAACTGGGCATATTATCGTCCAGAAAATGCGTGGGACTGTTTGAGCAGAGCAAACAAAGAGTGAAATTTCGCTCAAATGTTCTAAGTCATTGATCGCCCTTACCAAACTGGCATATATGTTAAATATCTGTCAATATCTGTAACATATCTGTGACAGTACTGCAATTATCTGCAGTAGGTTTTCCCATATCTGTAAAATATCTGTGAATAACTTACAGATATTTTGCAGATATGTAAGAGTTGTCTATAAGTATCTGTGAACTATCTGCAGCGCCTGCAGAACTTTTACACATGCACATGTATTAATTAATCTTCATGTGCAGATTGATAGTTGTTTAAAATTTAACACATACTTCATAATGGGGTCATTAGAATGACTATACAAACTAACTACAATTTTACAACTTTATCCTGGAAATCAGTTCCCACCCAGCCATACATGTAGTTATATCACTGTCAGTAGTTATTTTCACTGTCAAAACCAAAACCAAAGTAATTGCCTGATTACTTTCAACATTCAATTTATTGAAAACCACTCTTTTAGATGATTATATCAATACAAACATGATGCAATTAAGTTTAAGCAATAAATTTAATGAATTGTCAAAAATTGAAACCACTTTTACCATTACTTAATTTACAACAATTTCATCCTTTAATTATCATGAATTTTGTTTTATATCTATGAGCATATATAAAGTACATTAACTACAAGAAACAGGCAGACATTATCTAACTGTAAATTTCCTGTGCCATATTCAAACATGATTGTTTTAAATTGCATGTAGCAGTACATGTATATGCCAGTATGTTCACCTACATGCCTAAAGTAACATTTTCACAAGGAAACATTAATCTGTCTCCATAAAATTTGGGAATTTACTGATGTAAGCATGGCTTATTCCTTGTAACTCCACATAGACACATTTTTCCCTCACAGAGCTGATTTCAATTACTTGAACATTTTCTTCCCTGAAAGGCAATGTTATCAGAATTAGATTTTCGGCAACTTCTTCACTGCAGTTTTTCTAATACAGTGTACATGTAATTTAATACAAGCAACAGGATATGTGATTATACAAATGGAGGAGGTTTGCATCCAGGATATCTCACCTTTTTCAAACTAATCACAGTCGAACCTCTCCTTACAGATTCCTCTCTAATATGGACAGTTCACTTGGTCCCGGGAAAATGCCCATACATTCTTTGTAAAAATAACCTCCATAATATGGACAATGGACACAAAATCTCGGTCCCAAGGAGAAAATTCATACAAACTTAACCTCTTGATTACAGACACTCCAATGATGACAGTTCTTATTCAACACGATTTCCTGTTCCTTGTTGCATATCAAAGTGTAATCAATTATCTCATTCATACAACAACAGTATCATTTGTTTTCAATCACTAACAATTAAATGCACCTCAAAGACTTGTTTGGGCCATTTTGACTTAAAGAACACTTAATACCATCACTGGAGCCTTTAAAGTGACATAATATTCATGACCTCCATACAAAGGACACCTCTCTGACACGGACACTTTGCTCTGTCCCTTGGCTGTCCGTATTAGAGAGGTTCGACTGTATGTTCAAACCAAATGCTAAGGATTAAACCGAGCCTTCAGGCTACAACATTCAGCAGTTTAGGTCATTTTTAGTAAAATACCAGTATGCTCAAAGTGGGTTGAAATTGTAATAATAACTTTTGAAACAACAACTATTTTAAAGATGAAATAACAACAACAACATGAGGGATCACAGAGGGTCGTGGGTTCAAATCCCATCTGGGACTCGCATTTTTTTCCGAGGTCTCCATAGATTCAATAACAACTATTTTGTTCAGACAATAAACTCCACAGGACTTACCGCGGCTTCTTTACAGCTTGAATGTGCTTCAAAGTGATTTCAGATTCACTATCAGCAAATTGAACCGATGGCTCTGATTCCAATTTCCATATTACTGCAAATGGCGTTCCCTTGCAGAGTTCACAGGAATGTAATGGCCTATGTGAACATGGTGGCTGATGGAGCAGAAAGAACTGAATCTGGCCATAGGATTCACATTGATCTGCCTCCTTTTGGTATACCACAGTGAAACTATTTCGCTTGGATACCCGTGAATATGCCTTGCTATGAAACACCTGTCTCCCAATCTTTATCCTGCTAAACTTCTTTACTGTACCAAAAGGCGTCATCCCAAGGGACTGAACTAGTTTGGCCTTGATATTCAAAGCCAGTGTGCATCTGCTTGCAGCACCTAACTTGAAAATACCCTGGCCAATTGGGGTTAACCTATAAGTGACAGTAAGTTTATTAGATTTAGGGTTCCATGACCACATTACCGAGTGTCAACTGTCAAAAGATGAGGAACTTAGAGGAACATGAAAACTTTAGCAATCAACTTGACTCACTTGCTCTGTGCTCCAAACTTCAGCTTTGAATAAAATTTTGCAGCAGGAGAATCCTTTTCTAGTCTTCTTGATAATTCTGGAAGACTTTGCATTGCTGATATCGATGTCACAATCTGTAAGAGTAATAGTGATACATTGATATTAATTATTAAATTAATTTTGTAATAAATTTCATTTTGATGAAATTTTCTTGTAGTTACAAATTGGCTGCTGTGATGTGCTCGATTATTCAAGCTGTATCTATCAAACACTTAAGTATCTTTGGTTGTTTGGAAAAATGTGCGAGCTGTAATTACCTGCATATCAATGTTCTGAGAACCATGGAACAAAGCCTTTAGGTCCCCATTGGCATCTTCAAATTCAAATGATGAGTTTGCCCAAAGAGGGCCAAGCTGCAACACTGATCTGTGCACATGTAGCAAATTATGCACATTTATAGTCAAATGACGCTCTCCTGTAGAATATTAAATTACAGTGACATTATGTTAGTGTTTACCTATTAAAGTTAGCTTCTGCTTGTCAGCAAAATCATCAACTACGTTAAGTGTTTTGAATTCTTGAATTCTCTTGAGTTGATAATCTTAAATTCTGTGGTATGATAACTGGTTTCTCTACATAAATTTCTCTAAGCTTACACTATTATTACATTCTCCAGCATTATAATGAAAACAAAAAAATTTTGCTTCAAAATTCACAAGTCAAAGTACCATCAAATTAAACTTACATGTATGGTGACAACCTAATTCTCATAGTGTTTGAACCTAAAGTTAAAGCTGCCATTGTCTAAGGCCTTATCTGGTAGCCTCAAAGTAATAGAACACACTGTTATCAACAAATTCATCTTACCATACAGGCCATCAAAATACAGAACAAACTTGAGTAAACAGAAATTACTGCAAGCAAGGTCTTCCTTGGTGATTGACTCTTGATTTAAAAGCCAGATTGCATTTACCAGAAGTAAATAGTGATTTAAGTACTTTTCTGGCAGGATTCCTCTTAGACATGGAAGGCTATAGTGGAACAGCCATGAGCGGAGTTCTGAAGCTGGCAAGACAAAATACAAGACACCTATTGAAATTATGTATATTGTGATATTTCTATACAAATACTACCTGAAACTGATGAAAAAAGTTATCATGGATAATAATAAAACTTTGTGCAGCTACATCCATTATTCAGGCAAACACGAATCTCAAGAAAATAATGCTCAGCCACTTTTCACAACAGAGGGTACATGTACTTGCTACAACAACAGGCATCTGACCCATGGCAATTTATTGCTGGTGTATCAAAGTAAGTCTTACTATGTTGAAAAAACACAACAATTATTATTAATTTAAATACCTTTCCAGTATTTTCAGTGATGTTCCAGGGATCTTGGAACTCTGGTAATGACATTTGGTGGCTTGATGCTCATTAACCTTTCATCAATTAAGGCAACAAGAGTTCCACAGTACCAGTCTTCACCACTGAATTGTGAGTCCAGCCATAGCTTAAGGAGCTGTTTGCTAACTCCAAGTAAAATCCCATGCATGTAATCTACTGCAACACCATCAACCACATCAAAGTGTTTAAGATTGGCAAATTGGCACACACCTCTTACTCCAAAAACCTATTAAAGAAAAAAAAAATGCTGCACTTCAGCACAAGAACAGTGTGTTTATATGTTCTCCTTAGCAACTAGTTTGTGATGTCACATAACAAACAGAACTGTTTCTCAGTGAAAATTGACCAAAGTGAACATAAAACAAAATACAGAAATTTGTCAGAAACACTCACTGGTTTTCCATGAGGGTCCTCCAGGGACTTCATTCCATTGGCTATGGTACCTTTGTGGGTACGTTGTTCTGCATGGCCTGTGTCTGACTCATCATTAAATGGGTACACATGCACCTGACCCTGGCTGCCATATTTGGCTTTCACTGATTTTCCTGCTTCAATACAGTAGGAACATCCACAGAACCCATTGAACTGGATTTCCTCCAAAACCAAGCTTTTAGCTGGCAAGTCAAAGATACCACTGACTAGATAGACCTTTGACTTAATTGTTTCCTTGTTTGGAAGGTGAAAAGCTGTTCCTTTGTAGAAAAAAAAAACTTATGAGTGTTAAGTGCTCTGTTGCAAAATCAAATAATAAAATAGCTATAAACCAGTGGCATTTTAGACATTCAGATCAGAACCTACAATGGTGGACAAAATTCCTTGGGACACTTGTGTAATTGCATTAATTTTCTGTTTTTAAAACAGAGTTTTAAAAAATCACTGTTATCCGTTTCTAAATGCGTACGTTGCTTTTCCCCTGAACAAGTGTAGATGAATTCGCATGTGACTGTTTGTTTGGTGCATGTGAAGAAGCGCCACAAAATAATGTAAATTTGTCCCAAGACTTTTGTCCAAGATTGTAGCTAAGGTACTTTTTGTACATGATCAAGTTAGTAAAACCTCTGACAGTGCCAACATAATTATGTCAAACAGAATCTAACAACAATTAAATTGTTATAAAAAGGCAGAGTCACTTTCTTCTTTTAAAGTTTTAATTAATACCTATAATTTTTTAAATCTAATAGATGCTTGTGTATCAGTTTCAAATTTATACCATGTTCTTCTTAATTTTTATCTTGAATTTTAGATTATCGTGATATTTTGTATCTTTTTTTAGTTCACGCCATCTCTGGATATCAGCCTCGCTGCTGAATGGGCCACCCTGACTAAATAAAATTACTTACTTACTTACAATGATAACTATAATGACAGACTATTACAGCAATTTATAAAATATAAAAAAGGCAAAATACCCTGAATTTCAAGTCTGGACAGTGCTTCTTGGAATGGTTTCAGAAATGTTCCCATGACTGGTTTGTGTTCTCCAAACCACAGGCCTCCCATCACTAAGTTGTTCACTTGTCTCCTAATATTAATAAAAAGCATGGATGTAAGCATGGCTGCAATATCACTTCAGTAACAATAATATGACTGCATAACCATTCATGTATGTAACATTTCTAGGCTCTCGAGTGTAACAAAAATCCCTCCTTTTAAAGGCTATGAAACAAGTTGGCCTGTTGTATTATTGTTATTATCATTATCAATATTTTTATTATTATTCAGCTCAAAATGTCAGTCATCTCCTAACCTCAACTTAACATGTATTACATGTATATTTAATTACCCCTAATATTTAATATTACTATTAACATTTATAAAGGCCTAGAACATAAATAATTGTTATAAGGATAAGAAATTTGAACACCAGTAAGAAATTATACATTTCATATTAAAACACTTCAGTTTTTTACCTTTTTCTAGGTGGTAGTTCATTTATTTCAAAAAAGATGGGCCATAATGAAAATCCTGATGACTTGAAAATAGGAACCCCATCAGTGTTAACTTTTAGTGACAGATTGTTTGGATCTGACAATACACCTCCATTAGAAAACAATTTGTGATATTGATTTCCATCATATATATCACAGATGCAGTCTGCAGTCTTTGGCCTTGTAAAACGATGAAACAAGTCCTCATAAAAGCCTTCACCTGTAATGCAAGGAATCATTGCATATTTAGCAAATTTATTATTGAATTCGGCTTTCGTGAGATATGAAGAATTCTGCAGATCTGGGAGGTTGCGCCGGAGGTTGTTATCCACCAAGGCCAAAGGTGGATAACACCCTCTGAGATCTGCAGAATTCTTCATATGCTGTGAAAGCCAAAATAAAATTCAATAATTCCTTTATTATTCATTCAAAATATTCCAAGTTGCTTGGGGAGTTTCTCCATTTCCTTATTTGTTTTAATTTCTGCTCACCAAAACAACATAGCCTGGTCCCCAGGTTTTCTCGGTCAATATTTCAATAACCTGCAGCAGCTGGCTGCACTCTTGGCATCAATGGTTCAATATGACAAAGTTCTTTCCACATTAATTTTGGCCAACAGGGGCTCATGTCATGCTGAATTATGTGTGTGGTTGTAAGCAATCAGAAACAGAAAATACTTTGAATTAATAATGAATATCACATGTATTATATGCCCTTGTCTTAGATTTTGTGTGAGATGAAGACAATTTCAGAGGTAAAGAACGCACCCTGAGGCGATAGCCAAGTGGATCCACAGCTACTTTGACAATGTCAATTGTTATGACAAATTTCATGATCAATAACAGAACTGATGCATAAAAAATGGACTTCAGCTTGTTTTAAAATTTCATTGCCTATGTTTTGTGAAGTTGAGATTAGTCGACAAAAAAGGTGGAGCACATTCAAAAAATATACAGTGTAGAAAACCTAACTGCATGCATGAAAAGTTTTAAAACTAAAGTTAAAATGGATGCTAACTTAAACGGGGTTTAAACAACCAGTTCCTGGAAATTAATAATCCTACAATTATTGCTTTAATCTACGCTTCAATAAAAAAATAGAACTGACTTAGACTTAAGTTACTCACGTGACAAGAACTTGGATAGTTGATGTTCAATTGGCAAGACCACGAAGTAGCTCTTTGACGAGGATAAGCTTAGGTCTCTACCACATATGGGACAAACTTCAGTGCGTTCCGTAGGAAGCAAACTATAACAGCATTTGCAGTAGTAAAACAAGTCCAAGGCTTCTTTAGAGTTCGCAAAGTAAGACTTCAATTCCCTCAAGGTTTTGACTGAGTGGCTATTAGGCCCTGGGACACAGTGCAAATCAATAAGTTTGATCACATCGGCCAAAGCATCTCCAGTTAGATTATGTCAAATTGCCAAAGTCATGATAAGCAATATGCTCTCGGAAAGTCGTAGAGGGCAAGATGGGTATACGGGTGGATCATCCTCTTTTTCCGTATTTTCAGGATCGCTTACATCATCTTGCTGCATTTCAGCTGGGAAACCAGTGCTGCAAACCACCTCTTCGGAATAAGCGAACTTGCCGTAAGCCTCCCCGATTTCCTTGGCTTGTAAATCCTCGTCTTCCATTAAACTGTCACTTTGATTTGCAGAGAATATAACATCGTCTTCATGCATTTCATAAAGATGATTGCCATTTTGTTCAGGCGAGAAGCACGTGTATCCCTGCCGTTCGGCTGTTAAGTTGACGTTTGTTGATACTGGGATATCACTCAAACTGGATGGGTTATCATGCGGAATACGGCTGGAATTCGCTTTCAAGTGACGCGTAAAAGTACGTTTGGGCGGAACAGGATTATGAGAAGCCCGAAAAGTATTGTAGCGCTTTCGTTTTCTCCCATTAGTTTCAGAATTCATACCTCATTTCGTTGGCTGATTCTACGATTCGCATGCATTGTTGACAATCGCCGAGATGGTATAATCAAGAGTAGGGACTGGGACCAACACAAACAACGGATGTGATTGGCTAAGCGAAAAGAATTTCGCAGCTTGCCGGTCAGCTTTGGCGGCTTTTTTGACTTGAAATATTTCAGAGTCGTTTTCCAGCATTTTCACGTGTATCAAGCAGTTAACGTCGCTTACCAGCATTTTCAAGTGTAGCGAGCTTATCTCAGATCATCTTCTTTTGAAAATTTTCGAAAATGGTTGGCAGAACATCGCGTGTAACCAAAACTCCAACACGCTTTCAAGACGATGACGGTAAGTTAAGCTTACTTTAGATCGAACGGGAAGGAGTTTGCCGGAAGCATTCGTGAACTGCTTGTCAAAAGCAGAACTGATTGTATTTTTTTTTGCGTGCAATCTCAAGAGAAAAATCATCATTTTTCTGTAGATTTCTACCTCATAAAATTCGAAGAGGATGGCGTTAGAAGAGTGCTCGGAAGAGACAAAGTCAAGATCGAAGACGAAGCCGTTGAGGCAGGAGCAACATGTCAGGCATATTGGGAAGACTCTCAAATCAAAGGCTGGTTTCCAGCTATAATTCTTGCTTTTGGCGGTAGGTATCGGTTAAAATTACCTAATGACATGAAGCTTGAATTGGATTTTAGTTCAGAATTACCTTTCAACGAATGAAACGGAATTTTCCAGATTCAATCAGAGGAAGTACATGTAAACTGTAGAGATTTGTAGGTGTAGAACTGATGAAGATGCAAATGTTGGCGTTGTCTCGTCGATCTCTGTGATATGATCTGAATGTAAACAATGAGATTCTAGTGTAAGAATTGATACTTTCGGTGGATTTTTTATCATTGCTCTAATGAAAAGAACCAAACGAGCCACCCTCGTTTATAAAATATTAGAAACACTTCATTTGATGCATGAATTCTATAAGCTTAATTTTAATGGCTGAGCTTGTGTGTGGATATTTCGCCGTCAGCCAGTTTTTGATTATTTATGTACTTTGTTTTGAAAATGCAGAAGCATAACAAACCTTTCCTTGCATGTAATATTAATATATATGTATATTTAGCAATTATTGAATGAGGCGGAGTAGGATATGAAGAATTCTGCAGATTAAGGAGGGTGTTATCCACAGAGGCCGAAGGCCGAGGTGGATAACACCCTCTGAGATCTGCAGAATTCTTCATATCCTACGAGAGCCGAATGCAATAATTGCTTTATTATTCATTCAAAATATTTTCCCGTTTTTAAAGGAGTTTCGACATTTCGCTCTTTGTTTTTCCAGTCAACAGAAATAACACAATCTCGTCCCCAGGTTTTCTCGGTCAACGGTTCAATAATTTTCAGCGGGCTGCACTTTTCAATATGAAGAAGATTCTTTACAAATTTGGTGAACAGCAGCTGGTTATGGTGAATTATGCGTGTGGTTTTAACCAATCAGAAACGGGGAAATATTGTGAATGAATAATAATTTATTAAGAAACTGTTGCCTTGCATGCAGGTATGTGTGTAGTTATTGTGGTATATGGACTAAATTCATTCTTAAATCATATTTTAGATTCTTATGAGAATTTAATGAAAATGATGAATCAGAAGAAAAAGAGGCAAGCCAATCAAGACTGTCATGATCAAGGCGAAAAGAACCCAAAGAAAGCAAAAAAGACCAGCCAGAAGAAGCAGGCCCGTGAAATGGAAGGCACTGATGAAGATGAGATTGAGAAAAACAGAAAAGAACAAGAGCGAGAGGCTAAGAAAAGAAAGAGGGAAGAGGAAAAGAAGAAGAGAGAGGCAAAGCAACAGCAGCGGAAAGAGCAACTGCTGGCTCTTCAGAAACAATTGGTGGTAAAGATCGGTCACCAGCTCATGAGGGGTCATCTGATAGTGACGATGAGTATCTCCCTATCATCGTGGATGAGGGTTTTACTGACAGCGAACAGGAAGAAAATGTCCATGTTGTAAGCAAACAACCCAGAAAAACTCATGGAACTTCAGCCCCTAGACCATCACCTCCAACTAATCCTAACTGTACCTGGCAGACACCACCGCCCTCTACAAACCTAAGTTTTCCCCTATCACGTATTAACAACCCCCAACAGAGGCAGTCACCGCCGACCAACATTCTTAGCCCATCATCATCGAATATCAATCCTCATCGAAGACCGGTGCTTCCTGTTAACCCTGGTCATACATCATCAGGTCCTGTCTACCCACATCAAACACCATTTGTTCCTGCAAACTCTGATGCTACATTATCGCCTGCCAGTCGTCACTGTACACCTTCAACTCCTACCAACCCTGCTAATATGCCATCTACCAACCCTAGCCATATGCCTTCATCTCCCAGCCTTGATCAAGAGTCATTTTCTCTCAACCATCACCACAGACTTTCACCTTCTGCCAGCCTTGATCAAGAGTCATCCATTCTCAACCGTCGCCACAGACCTTTAACTTCTGCCAGCATTGATCAAGAGTCATCTTCTCTGAACTGTTGCCATACACCTTCACTTTCTGCCAGCCTAGATCAAGAATCATCACCTCCCAACCGTCGCCATACAACTTCACCCTCTGCCAACCTTGATTGTAGGTCACTTTCTCTAAACCGCTGCTATACACCTTCACCACCTGCCATTTCTGGTCATCCTGCTCATTCACCACATAACACAGCAGAAGTGGATTGGCAGGAAGAATACCAGAAACTCCTCATTAAATACAATGCACTGAAGGAGAAAATCAGATTCCTGGAGCAATCAAGCCAGGGAGGTTGGTGCTAATATAATACATATTTTAATGTGTAAAAGTATCACTGTCTAGGGTGCTTTCCTTATGACTAAAGTATAAGCTCTTCTGTGCATAGTTATAACTAATTTTACTAGAAAGTTCTTCCATTCTGCACAATTTAACATTTTTATTATATAAACACCAGTTAATTACCAGGTGAGCTTTTGCATGTAAACATGATATCTTCACACATGAAAATAATGTTAAAGCATTTGATCTTCTACGCTTTTGTTTGTATTTGCTTTTTCCTACAGGTGATCTCAATGCTTTTAGAAAGTGTACTTCCAGGCCACTCACAGTGTGTCATACTGTTTCCTTGTGCTTTGTGTAGTATTTTAATACTTGTCAATAACATTTTATTGTAGAGTATACAACTGAAGAAAGACCACCGCCAGGGATCTATACTCCAACTGAAGCACAGAAGCACAAGGTAGGGACATTGAGTTCTGTATACACTGTAGTTATTATATTTGCCAGTAGTTCTTGAACAGTACCTAATAGAAACTTGCCAGCAGAGAGATGGAGAGAATGCGAGGGTGATGGCATATCCTGAAAGCAGCAAATTATTTGGTTGGATATAGTCAAACTGTAGCAACTCAGACTATTAAGAAATGAAGCTTCTCATACCAGGATTTGATAGTTGTCATATAAGACCCTGACTGGACAACTGCTAATATGGATGCCTGTTTGTATAATACATGTACTAAGCCTTAACTCATTTTTGAAATCAATTAAGGGAATATTTGATTCCACTTAATTTCCAAGACTTTCATTTACCTGATACCCAACAGACAGGGCTGTAGTTTGGGTAAAATTATACATTTTCTGAAAACAAAAAAAAATTAAATGTCTAACTATCTGATTCTTTCGCTCTCTTCAGATGATTGAAGTCTGTCCAGGAAGCAGTGTATACTGGTATCAGGGCAACCGGAACACAGCCCTGAACAACACTAAGACTGCTGGGGAGCTTACGGCCTTCTTGATGGACACATTTTTCAGTAAGAAGTCATGGCTGTCTCAAACATGAAAGGAGGAGGGAAAAAGGGATACAAAAAGCTCAACCCAACTATAATAGATGCAGTGAGAGGTAACTATATGCAATATTCCAGAAAATTATGTTATTTTTCCCATATAATGGCAAACTGAAACGTTTTTTATGTCCTCTAGAAACCTCCATTTGTTTTCCTGTTTATTCTGGCTGTATTTCCAACAGTCGCATGCATGTGTATTTCAATCAGTGGAACAATGTACAATACTTAATTAACATTTGGCAGTTTTATCTAAGTCGCTGCACTCAAGTTGTGTAGTACAAAACTAAAGTGATAAAATGCCACGTCCAATCTACAGTTGATCAGTTTGTTATCTATTATAATCATGGAATTATTAATCACCCTCTAGTTTACAAATCAATCCCTGTATATATTATGTATATGTTCTTTAAAAATCTTGATGTACTGGATACACAGTTCCATGTATGATTACAAATGAAACACTTGCAACACACCGGTACACTGGCCAAGGGTGAAGTCAAGATAGCTGCAGCATGAATATTAATTTACTAGAAAGTTCTTGTTTTTGCATGTTTATAATATTATGGTGCTAGTCAAGCAATAAGAATAGTTACAGGCAAGCACTATTATTAGCTGACACTTATGCTGTATATGTACATGGATACATATCACTGGTAGTCATAGACATAATATGAGCTGTAAATGTCTTACTGATAGAAATATATGTCCTTTAGGGTTTGTCCTAGATGAAAACCAATATGGAAAACAGGCAGCCATGGCTTTCAGCAAGACTGTACAGGACAAATGCTGTGGGGCCCGCAGAGGTGTATCAAACGGGATAACCGTTTAACTGGGAATGGCTTGTCAAATAAAATTACATTTCATTTCAATTGCTAGTTGAAAATTTCATTTAGAGCATGCATGTTGCCACTACAAGTTCTGTTAATAAGTGCATTTTTTAAAAAGAGTTCTATTACTGTTTCCCAAAAGTTAAGCTCACATTTTGAAACAATGACTGAACACCTTTTAAACATCTTATTGTTATTATTTCAAGCTGAGCCATGTGTGAAACCTTTCTTATAAATTAATATTGGAGAGAACAAGTTTTTCCATTTTAATTATGTAGTGTTAATTACCGTATGCAGTGTATACTCAGACATGATTTTTCCGTTAATTATTTCATATCCAATAGTATAAGATTTTTGAGAGCATATTTTAAATAAATGATTGATTGTCAGACAAATCAGACTGGTCTCTTTATAGATTAATAGAGTACCCAGGTTGTAGCCTTTTTGCTCAAAGGGCAGGGGAATAAAGGTGCTAATTATCAGCTCTACCCTATTCAACCTGTGGAGGTATTCATGCTAATTATTCACCCTACATATCTGTAGCAGACATTATTTTGACAGATCTGTGTCATCTGGCTTTGTTCCATATCTGTTACATATCTGTGACAGATATAAAAATGAGGCCAAATTCCTATCTGTTGCAGATATGTTGCAGATATTTTGTTACAGATATTTTACAGATATTCCACAGAACTAATATGTATATATGCAGCGTATCTGTCAGTTTGGTAAGGGCGAACACTGCGAATTGTCTCTCGAAAATTCGAAGTATATTTTCGTTCTGAGCGAATTGTCGTTCGAAAATTCACGTAATTGGAAACAATAGGCATCACGGATTATCGTGACTTTTCGTTGAAAATTCCCTTCCATCGAAAATTCGATATTTTTTCGTCGAAAAGCCAGAAAAGCCGCGAATTTCGGCGAAATACGTTTGCATTACTTTTGCACAATACTGTAAAGTGAGAAAAACCGGTCAGATTGAAAAACTTATTTACCATGGCAAACTTCCTTTACTACAGTGAAATATGCTCAAGTGTAACCTCAACCAATAAATCAATTACTTACCAATCAAATTATCTAACTAGATTTATGTGAACATCTTTGTCGTAATAGGAAATATACCATTTACGCATTTATTTTATGGCGAATCAAACCTGGTTGGTTTGGCGTTGAGTAAATTAAGCCGGTATTGTTTTAGGCTCCGGCCTTAAGAGTCCTCATGGGCCCGATGAGGATTAGTTTATTGTTTTAAGCAAGCTGTCAAATAAGATTGCGTTTGCTGCCGCATAACTTTTCATTCACGCGACCAACGGCAGCAAGCAACGGGAAATTAAAGCAGCATTTATTTTGTTTCCTGCCCATTCCATGTTATGTTAAATATCACTATTGACGTATCCGTAGAAGTTAGACATGGGACTCCAAATCCGGACAAAAACAATTTTCACTGCAACCGAGATGTCGCCACTGATAACATCACGTGCCCTTGTCAGGGCCAGTTGATTTTTGAGGGCCTGGTGTTAAGGGCTACCGTCACGAAAACCCTTTCTAAGTTACTGTTAGCCTGCCGTAGCAAGCGTTCCCTTATGGGCTTGCGAAAAAGCTCTTTCGCGCGGTTCGATTTCGTTCGGCTGTTGAACATCGGCTACTGTTGTGGTTACACGTGAAATCTAAAGCCGAAAAGGTGAATTACACCTCGTGTTCTTCGAGATGAAAGTTTTAAGTGTATCGTATATCAGCGCTGAAAAAACACCATCTGATCTAATCATGCGTGCAGGTATAGATTATACTCGAAGGAAACCTGACTTGAAAATGTATCCACAAATGTAAAAAAAAAACCAGCAACAACGAAGAAGTTATCGGTTTCAGCCCAATCAAGCGATCACACAATGATCAGTCCTGCAGCGACCTACAACTGCAACCTCCGGTATGCATGCCTCGTTTTAAGTTGTTTCTTTTGCTAACAAACTTAGTTCACTTATTAAATTACTTTAAGTGTATCAAGATATGTCCATTTTCAGTTTTACGAATGATAAAGCAGCTAAATTCTTATTGCACGGTGGCTTTCCTTCGCTAGCTATTCATGGCTATTTACATGTTGTGCGCTGCAGCGTTTGGCAGCCTTGAGCAGCTACTTGACAGCTATCGTCGGGCTGCCGAATAGCTGCAAAACACTGCTACGTGCTTCAAAGGGCTGCACAGCGTTTCTGCAGCGCGCTGCAACTTAACTTTAGCTGCGAAAAGACTTCCAAGACGCTGCAAATCGGTTGCAAATCCGCTGTTCAGCCATTTCGCAGCGCTTTTGCGGCGCTGCACAGCGCTGCTCTTTTCGTACGGGAAGCTTTTCTTCTTTTAACCATTCAATGGCGTAATCCTTCGTCCAAAGGTGATTTCGAAGCAATTCATCATACGTCAAGTGACCAGTTTCATTTTCTCGCCTTCCATAACTTCCTGTAGAATGTGAACATTGCACACCTATTTCTTTGCGATCAATGGCCGCGCAACCAACTTGTATTCCTATTTTTCTTTTATGAGTCACAGAATACATCTCCTGCTTACGACTTTCAAAAATGTGCAGCGCATTAAACCGTTACCACGTCTTTATACTGCTAATTTGACACCGAATATATGATCATTCCGCTTTTGTTTGATTACACCGGCAATACAATACCCCTGAGGATAATGAGTTGTCATTCCTTTGACACTTACTTAATCAAAAGCAACCCAGTTTATATACCTGAAGATAATTTGACTTTTCCTACATTGACATTTATTTAATCAAAAGCAACGCAGTTTTCTTTTAACACTCACAGACTATAATTTCTTTAAACACTTATAACACCGCATTAATATAGATGCCGTTACAATGTCTTTCGACTCCACAATTGACACCGAATAATCATTTTCCTAACGTTGATTACAATAACAATACAATACCCCTGCAGATAATCGACTTGTTCTTACTTTGACACTTATTTAATCAAAAGCAACCCAAAACTATAGCTATTCCCCGTCGTTAACAAGAATTTATATCTCGCTCTCTAGATTGAAAGCAATGTTCCAGGTTTATCCAGCGTGTTTAAAAAATGTATATTTTACTCTAGAGACTATGAGCAATGTTCCAGGAGGGGTATGAAATGAAAATATAGAAACGTTGCATTTCAAACATAACGGATACATAAGACAACGTCTATTATACTACAAAACAATTTCTTAAGCCCTTAAGCCATACTTCAGCCGACAATAACAACACCTCCAATTTATATAACAAAGTTCAATTAGACCGACTGCAATTTTAATTTGCATTAATTAGAACAAACAATGCATCCAGTGCACCGTGAAGTTAAAACTCATCTTTGCAATCATAAATAAGGATCAGTCTGTGAACTGCACTTCAGCATCACCATTCATCTACTTCGGTAGCATTACTTTACAAACACCAAACAAACAGAATATTCCTCGTTTTTGTATCCAGTGCCTAACCAAACGAGCCACTAAAGAAATCTAATGAACCTACAAAATTTACCCTGTACTGTTTTGTGTTGTAACTTCCTAAATAATTTTATATCTCGCACCTTGTATATGCAGACTTGTCTGTGACGTCCAAGTCTTTTACGAAGAGATAAGTAATAACCCTGACAGGTGTCTGCCCGTTGCGCCGCATGGCGAGTTCGCCCCCACCGAGTTTGCTCCCACATCGACTCATCCAGTGATCAAGCGCTTCAATTTATCTTTCTTATACCGAAAAAAATTACAACATTGTGCGCACAATGAAACAAAACATGTTTATTTCTCGTTCTTCAATCCATTGAAAGTGACTGACGAACTCGAAATATAAGTTAAACTCGGTGGGGGCGAACTCAGTGAGTAATGAAGACCATACAAACAATTTACATAATTTCGGATTTCGTTTTCTTGCGTAAATAGCAAAGTTTTTTCAGTGAGTAATGAAGACCATACAAACAATTTACATAATTTCGGATTTCGTTAGTTGTGTAAATAGCAAAGTTGTAGATGTTTTCTGATTTTGCTTTCTTGTGTAAATAGCAAAGTTCAGCCTCCAGTATCAAATTGTAAATATAAGGCTATAGGCTTTTTCAATTTTGTGAAACAAACTAATTTAAAATATATTCCGATATCGATTACAAACAACTTTTAGCTAGTGCCAAAAACCTTATCGTTCTTATTTGTCCATGTAATAATCTATTCCAAGTTAGAGCTGTTCAATAAACATTTTTCATAATCTCAAAGCATCCATGCAATTAATTTTCCTGTGATCTGCGCTACTTCGTATCCACTTTTTCCCAAATCAACTTGCAATTACACATCCATTATTTCTAGGGGAGGGGTGGTCTTAGCCACCGCGTATCCGCGTATCCGCGTATCCACTTCACACTACACTTAGATTATTGCTAGGGGAGGGGTGGTCTTAGCCACTGCGTATCCGCGTATCCGCGTATCCACCTCACACTACACTTAGATTATTTCTAGGGGAGGGGTGGTCTTAGCCACCGCGTATCCGCGTATCCGCGTATCCGCGTATCCACCTCACACTACACTTAGATTATTTCTAGGGGAGGGGTGGTCTTAGCCACCGCGTATCCGCGTATCCGCGTATCCACTTAACACTACACTTAGATTATTGCTAGGGGAGGGGTGGTCTTAGCCACTGCGTATCCACGTATCCGCGTATCCACTTCACACTACACTTAGATTATTTCTAGGGGAGGGGTGGTCTTAGCCACTGCGTATCCACGTATCCGCGTATCCACCTCACACTACGCTTAGATTATTTCTAGGGGAGGGGTGGTCTTAGCCACCGCGTATCCACGTATCCACACTCTTCAGGAAAGCACCTTTGCAGTGGCAGGGTATTCTGCAGTTACTCCGCGAATCGACTTCATACATTGGCAAACAGGTCGTTGGCGAACTGACTCGTTGGCGAAACGACCAGTATTCAGAAAATAAGCTATCATCATGATGCACTTCATGTGTTTCCGGCACTGTGTGTTTCGAAATCTGAAGAGATGTAGCTGCAAACGATCTCATCAGACTCCTGTAAACTCGAGTAAGTCTCTTCGATTTCATCAGCTTTCTCAGTGTTGATATTATTTTCGTCCTCCACAGAGCTCAGACTTTCACCATCTTCGTGCATCTTGTGAAGAAGATTGTCATTTTGTTCAGAAGACAAGCACATGTCCACGTACTCCAGCTGAAGGGGACGTATTTCAGTCGGTAAACTTCCATTAATATCATTGTGAGGAGCAATTACATTTGAAATAACTTTCAAATGACACCTTAAACTACATTTTGGTGGCACAGGATTATGAGAAGCACGAAAAGTGTTGTATCGCTTTCGTTTTCTTCCAGAAATCATGGCCGTTTCGACCCACGCAGATTTCGTTGTGTTGACAAAATGGAGGCACGGCTGAGCAGAGAGTGGGACCTAGAGAAAGAAATGGATGTGATTGGCTGAGCGAAAAAATTTCACAGCTTGCCGGCAAGCTTTGAGCTTCGGCGGCATTTTTGACTTGAATGCCTTGGCGTCGTTTTCACGTGTAGGAAGCACATTTATCACTGCGGATCTGTGAATTTCAGCTGTCTGTTCACCTGAACTTATCAGCTTTTAACAATTTTGAAAATGGTTGGCAGAGCATCACAAGTCACTAAAGCTCCAACACGCTTTCAAGACGACGGTGGTAAGCTATCCTTCCTCGATCCAAAAAATAAGCTGGTTGTTTAGATGTGCCAGTTGCGAATCAGTTCCATCGAAGGTTGTTTCGATTGAAGGTCGTTTTGATCGATAAAAGTCGATTCAATTGAAGGCAAGATTGCTTAAGTGTATTGAACTTACTATTTATCGAACGTGTTTCGCTCGAAACAATCTTCAATCGAACTGACTCGATACTGCCACAACTTGTGAACAAAATGGTGGCTTACGACTACAATATGTTCTCAAGGACTCACGCAAAATGACCTTTTCTTTAGATTTCTACCTGGTCAAATTCGTAGAGGATGGTGTAAGAAGAGTCCTTAGCAGAGACAAAATAAATACACGATGAGCAGGATTACCATGTGAAGCATATTGGGAAGATACACAGACCAAAGGCTGGTTTCCAGCTATAATAATTCTTGCTTTTGGAGGTAAGTTTTATGTCTGTTAGTACTTATTTTCGCTTATATACTTTACTGATCCTCTTCCAGTGGAACTTGTTAGCTACGGCAGTATAGTAGGCCCTAATAGAAGCTAATGAATGATCATTGCTTGAGAATGGAGTCAACAAGAAGCCCAAACTGCAGGAGTGTTCTTATCATTCTTTGTAATATTCAATCACGACTGATTTGCTGAATTACACATATATCTTTAAAAAAAATACTCACCTGATTTCTTCAACTGTTACATTTTACTTTGACTTGCTGATCTGTAGTTCCTTCTAATTAATGATCACAAACACAATCTAAACAATTTTATTAACTGTCTCTAAGTAGAGTTCTCCAAAGTACTGAACGATTAAAAAGTAAAAGTTAACTTTATTTCCTTAAGTTTTGTCAAAAACAAACTAATGCCATCTTGCACGTGTTGCAAATTTTATAAAGCTGAAGATCCTTTCAGCTGGGGAAATTCAAGACAATCACTTTCTTTACACTGCTTATGCTAGCACCTATCAACATTGAGCAGCTTATTAAGATGAATTTGTGTACGGTAAGAGTTGTTTGAATTTGCAAATGCAAAAGATTACTGGTCATTGCTTGGTGATTCCTCACATTACTTGACTTGCACAAGGATCTGAAGCAGCTCCTAGTTATTTGCAATTTTGATTGATTAAATTTCCATGCTTGTTTTCCCAAATATTGTTCTTAACAAGTTGAATGCTGGAAGCTTGTTTCCAAGCACACAGGGGGAAGTTACATGTTTTAATCCCGTATGGATTTCTGAAATTATAAGAATGGACAGTATGGCATTTTTGCATACTTTTGATTGCTTTCTGCAAATTTGTGTGTACATTACAGCCTAGTAGGTACCAAAATGTTCTATACAACTAGAATATTGATTTGTAAATATGTGTTCCATGCAGTCACAGTTCAAGTTAGTATCAACTGTTGATATACAGTGTTACTGATAGTATGAATATTTCTCCTCCAGGGTTTGTTCTAGATGACAACAACTATGGCAAACAAGCAGGCATCATCTTTAACAAGACTGTTCAGGACAAGTGCTGTGGGGCCTGTCGTGGTGTTTCCAAAGGGATCACCCTTTAGCTTTTTTAAGTGAACTTTTTTGGCAAATTAAACTTTAGTATTTATACTCTACATCCAGGGTTTTGTTTCTGTACTGCTGGTAAAGAATATGGAACAAGTTAGTGTGTTAGATGTATATTGTAGTACTTACACTGTACATAATTTTATTGGCTTTAAATATTGTTCATAGTACAATTTGATAATGGCTACAAAGAGTTGATGTTAGCAAGAGCATGTGCATAGGTTTTGTAATATCTGCTCTTAGTACTTATTGGTTATTTAAATAAACAATTTTAAAACAGATTGAAGACTGATCTCTTTAAATCAATAAACATAATTCAGTGTTCACATTAATAGTTCAGGAAGGTTCACTTAATCACAGCACTGTGATCACCCTAGGCAGCCCTGTGAATATATTCATGCTAATTATCCAGTCAACATATCTGCAGCAGACATTTTCTTGCAGATCTGCATGTTCTTGCATTGTTCACTGTCTGTCACATATCTGTGACAGATATGAAAATGAGGCCAAATTCCTATCTGTTACAGATATGTCACAGATAGTTTTTTACAGATATATCACAGATATTTTACAGAACTGATATGTATATATGTCACATATCTGTCAGTTTGGTAAGGGTAAGAGCGACTTACCAAAGCTATCTACATTGAGTGAACCTTCCATCTTAAAATCTATCGAGAATCAAAGCGAACACATATCAAAGCTGACTTTATAATCATCTTAAAAAACGTGCTACAAGGCGATCTAGACATGCTCGTGAACCGAGCAGAATTCCACTGCTATTGCTAAGAGGTCTAAACAAGAAGAGTAGCATGTTGAAGAAATTTGTCTTCAAAAAAATTTCAACGATTGAGATACCGAAGCCTTCAAACCTGCATCGCTATGTTAATAAGGTGAGAAAACTTTATCATGCACGATATAAATGTAATAACAAACGTGATCCAAAGATAATCAACTTGAATAAAATGGCTATACCCGAGAAAGCTTATTTGTTGTCTTTCTTTAGCAGGCATTATCACAAGGTAATGATAATGAGACTAAAATGTAAAGCACGTCGATATTTATCATTGTTTTCTTGCAATTGTGTGAGTCATATGACCAATTATGTGAATTTCAAACTAAGCAATGATATTGAGAAGAATCCAGCACCTACTCAATACAACACTGATCATCGTGAACTAATAATCAGACCTTTTATGCAAAATGACAGCTCAACAATGCAATTGCCCTCTCTTATTTCCTCTGAGAATTTGATGCAG
>JAHPZR010027558.1:30000-38054 GCA_019787425.1 Platygyra sinensis
CAAGAAAACAATGATAAATATCGACGTGCTTTACATTTTAGTCTCATTATCATTACCTTGTGATAATGCCTGCTAAAGAAAGACAACAAATAAGCTTTCTCGGGTATAGCCATTTTATTCAAGTTGATTATCTTTGGATCACGTTTGTTATTACATTTATATCGTGCATGATAAAGTTTTCTCACCTTATTAACATAGCGATGCAGGTTTGAAGGCTTCGGTATCTCAATCGTTGAAATTTTTTTGAAGACAAATTTCTTCAACATGCTACTCTTCTTGTTTAGACCTCTTAGCAATAGCAGTGGAATTCTGCTCGGTTCACGAGCATGTCTAGATCGCCTTGTAGCACGTTTTTTAAGATGATTATAAAGTCAGCTTTGATATGTGTTCGCTTTGATTCTCGATAGATTTTAAGATGGAAGGTTCACTCAATGTAGATAGCTTTGGTAAGTCGCTCTTACCCTTACCAAACTGACAGATATGTGACATATATACATATCAGTTCTGTAAAATATCTGTGATATATCTGTAAAAAACTATCTGTGACATATCTGTAACAGATAGGAATTTGGCCTCATTTTCATATCTGTCACAGATATGTGACAGACAGTGAACAATGCAAGAACATGCAGATCTGCAAGAAAATGTCTGCTGCAGATATGTTGACTGGATAATTAGCATGAATATATTCACAGGGCTGCCTAGGGTGATCACAGTGCTGTGATTAAGTGAACCTTCCTGAACTATTAATGTGAACACTGAATTATGTTTATTGATTTAAAGAGATCAGTCTTCAATCTGTTTTAAAATTGTTTATTTAAATAACCAATAAGTACTAAGAGCAGATATTACAAAACCTATGCACATGCTCTTGCTAACATCAACTCTTTGTAGCCATTATCAAATTGTACTATGAACAATATTTAAAGCCAATAAAATTATGTACAGTGTAAGTACTACAATATACATCTAACACACTAACTTGTTCCATATTCTTTACCAGCAGTACAGAAACAAAACCCTGGATGTAGAGTATAAATACTAAAGTTTAATTTGCCAAAAAAGTTCACTTAAAAAAGCTAAAGGGTGATCCCTTTGGAAACACCACGACAGGCCCCACAGCACTTGTCCTGAACAGTCTTGTTAAAGATGATGCCTGCTTGTTTGCCATAGTTGTTGTCATCTAGAACAAACCCTGGAGGAGAAATATTCATACTATCAGTAACACTGTATATCAACAGTTGATACTAACTTGAACTGTGACTGCATGGAACACATATTTACAAATCAATATTCTAGTTGTATAGAACATTTTGGTACCTACTAGGCTGTAATGTACACACAAATTTGCAGAAAGCAATCAAAAGTATGCAAAAATGCCATACTGTCCATTCTTATAATTTCAGAAATCCATACGGGATTAAAACATGTAACTTCCCCCTGTGTGCTTGGAAACAAGCTTCCAGCATTCAACTTGTTAAGAACAATATTTGGGAAAACAAGCATGGAAATTTAATCAATCAAAATTGCAAATAACTAGGAGCTGCTTCAGATCCTTGTGCAAGTCAAGTAATGTGAGGAATCACCAAGCAATGACCAGTAATCTTTTGCATTTGCAAATTCAAACAACTCTTACCGTACACAAATTCATCTTAATAAGCTGCTCAATGTTGATAGGTGCTAGCATAAGCAGTGTAAAGAAAGTGATTGTCTTGAATTTCCCCAGCTGAAAGGATCTTCAGCTTTATAAAATTTGCAACACGTGCAAGATGGCATTAGTTTGTTTTTGACAAAACTTAAGGAAATAAAGTTAACTTTTACTTTTTAATCGTTCAGTACTTTGGAGAACTCTACTTAGAGACAGTTAATAAAATTGTTTAGATTGTGTTTGTGATCATTAATTAGAAGGAACTACAGATCAGCAAGTCAAAGTAAAATGTAACAGTTGAAGAAATCAGGTGAGTATTTTTTTTAAAGATATATGTGTAATTCAGCAAATCAGTCGTGATTGAATATTACAAAGAATGATAAGAACACTCCTGCAGTTTGGGCTTCTTGTTGACTCCATTCTCAAGCAATGATCATTCATTAGCTTCTATTAGGGCCTACTATACTGCCGTAGCTAACAAGTTCCACTGGAAGAGGATCAGTAAAGTATATAAGCGAAAATAAGTACTAACAGACATAAAACTTACCTCCAAAAGCAAGAATTATTATAGCTGGAAACCAGCCTTTGGTCTGTGTATCTTCCCAATATGCTTCACATGGTAATCCTGCTCATCGTGTATTTATTTTGTCTCTGCTAAGGACTCTTCTTACACCATCCTCTACGAATTTGACCAGGTAGAAATCTAAAGAAAAGGTCATTTTGCGTGAGTCCTTGAGAACATATTGTAGTCGTAAGCCACCATTTTGTTCACAAGTTGTGGCAGTATCGAGTCAGTTCGATTGAAGATTGTTTCGAGCGAAACACGTTCGATAAATAGTAAGTTCAATACACTTAAGCAATCTTGCCTTCAATTGAATCGACTTTTATCGATCAAAACGACCTTCAATCGAAACAACCTTCGATGGAACTGATTCGCAACTGGCACATCTAAACAACCAGCTTATTTTTTGGATCGAGGAAGGATAGCTTACCACCGTCGTCTTGAAAGCGTGTTGGAGCTTTAGTGACTTGTGATGCTCTGCCAACCATTTTCAAAATTGTTAAAAGCTGATAAGTTCAGGTGAACAGACAGCTGAAATTCACAGATCCGCAGTGATAAATGTGCTTCCTACACGTGAAAACGACGCCAAGGCATTCAAGTCAAAAATGCCGCCGAAGCTCAAAGCTTGCCGGCAAGCTGTGAAATTTTTTCGCTCAGCCAATCACATCCATTTCTTTCTCTAGGTCCCACTCTCTGCTCAGCCGTGCCTCCATTTTGTCAACACAACGAAATCTGCGTGGGTCGAAACGGCCATGATTTCTGGAAGAAAACGAAAGCGATACAACACTTTTCGTGCTTCTCATAATCCTGTGCCACCAAAATGTAGTTTAAGGTGTCATTTGAAAGTTATTTCAAATGTAATTGCTCCTCACAATGATATTAATGGAAGTTTACCGACTGAAATACGTCCCCTTCAGCTGGAGTACGTGGACATGTGCTTGTCTTCTGAACAAAATGACAATCTTCTTCACAAGATGCACGAAGATGGTGAAAGTCTGAGCTCTGTGGAGGACGAAAATAATATCAACACTGAGAAAGCTGATGAAATCGAAGAGACTTACTCGAGTTTACAGGAGTCTGATGAGATCGTTTGCAGCTACATCTCTTCAGATTTCGAAACACACAGTGCCGGAAACACATGAAGTGCATCATGATGATAGCTTATTTTCTGAATACTGGTCGTTTCGCCAACGAGTCAGTTCGCCAACGACCTGTTTGCCAATGTATGAAGTCGATTCGCGGAGTAACTGCAGAATACCCTGCCACTGCAAAGGTGCTTTCCTGAAGAGTGTGGATACGTGGATACGCGGTGGCTAAGACCACCCCTCCCCTAGAAATAATCTAAGCGTAGTGTGAGGTGGATACGCGGATACGTGGATACGCAGTGGCTAAGACCACCCCTCCCCTAGAAATAATCTAAGTGTAGTGTGAAGTGGATACGCGGATACGTGGATACGCAGTGGCTAAGACCACCCCTCCCCTAGCAATAATCTAAGTGTAGTGTTAAGTGGATACGCGGATACGCGGATACGCGGTGGCTAAGACCACCCCTCCCCTAGAAATAATCTAAGTGTAGTGTGAGGTGGATACGCGGATACGCGGATACGCGGATACGCGGTGGCTAAGACCACCCCTCCCCTAGAAATAATCTAAGTGTAGTGTGAGGTGGATACGCGGATACGCGGATACGCAGTGGCTAAGACCACCCCTCCCCTAGCAATAATCTAAGTGTAGTGTGAAGTGGATACGCGGATACGCGGATACGCGGTGGCTAAGACCACCCCTCCCCTAGAAATAATGGATGTGTAATTGCAAGTTGATTTGGGAAAAAGTGGATACGAAGTAGCGCAGATCACAGAAAATTAATTGCATGGATGCTTTGAGATTATGAAAAATGTTTATTGAACAGCTCTAACTTGGAATAGATTATTACATGGACAAATAAGAACGATAAGGTTTTTGGCACTAGCTAAAAGTTGTTTGTAATCGATATCGGAATATATTTTAAATTAGTTTGTTTCACAAAATTGAAAAAGCCTATAGCCTTATATTTACAATTTGATACTGGAGGCTGAACTTTGCTATTTACACAAGAAAGCAAAATCAGAAAACATCTACAACTTTGCTATTTACACAACTAACGAAATCCGAAATTATGTAAATTGTTTGTATGGTCTTCATTACTCACTGAAAAAACTTTGCTATTTACGCAAGAAAACGAAATCCGAAATTATGTAAATTGTTTGTATGGTCTTCATTACTCACTGAGTTCGCCCCCACCGAGTTTAACTTATATTTCGAGTTCGTCAGTCACTTTCAATGGATTGAAGAACGAGAAATAAACATGTTTTGTTTCATTGTGCGCACAATGTTGTAATTTTTTTCGGTATAAGAAAGATAAATTGAAGCGCTTGATCACTGGATGAGTCGATGTGGGAGCAAACTCGGTGGGGGCGAACTCGCCATGCGGCGCAACGGGCAGACACCTGTCAGGGTTATTACTTATCTCTTCGTAAAAGACGTCACAGACAAGTCTGCATATACAAGGTGCGAGATATAAAATTATTTAGGAAGTTACAACACAAAACAGTACAGGGTAAATTTTGTAGGTTCATTAGATTTCTTTAGTGGCTCGTTTGGTTAGGCACTGGATACAAAAACGAGGAATATTCTGTTTGTTTGGTGTTTGTAAAGTAATGCTACCGAAGTAGATGAATGGTGATGCTGAAGTGCAGTTCACAGACTGATCCTTATTTATGATTGCAAAGATGAGTTTTAACTTCACGGTGCACTGGATGCATTGTTTGTTCTAATTAATGCAAATTAAAATTGCAGTCGGTCTAATTGAACTTTGTTATATAAATTGGAGGTGTTGTTATTGTCGGCTGAAGTATGGCTTAAGGGCTTAAGAAATTGTTTTGTAGTATAATAGACGTTGTCTTATGTATCCCTTATGTTTGAAATGCAACGTTTCTATATTTTCATTTCATACCCCTCCTGGAACATTGCTCATAGTCTCTAGAGTAAAATATACATTTTTTAAACACGCTGGATAAACCTGGAACATTGCTTTCAATCTAGAGAGCGAGATATAAATTCTTGTTAACGACGGGGAATAGCTATAGTTTTGGGTTGCTTTTGATTAAATAAGTGTCAAAGTAAGAACAAGTCGATTATCTGCAGGGGTATTGTATTGTTATTGTAATCAACGTTAGGAAAATGATTATTCGGTGTCAATTGTGGAGTCGAAAGACATTGTAACGGCATCTATATTAATGCGGTGTTATAAGTGTTTAAAGAAATTATAGTCTGTGAGTGTTAAAAGAAAACTGCGTTGCTTTTGATTAAATAAATGTCAATGTAGGAAAAGTCAAATTATCTTCAGGTATATAAACTGGGTTGCTTTTGATTAAGTAAGTGTCAAAGGAACGACAACTCATTATCCTCAGGGGTATTGTATTGCCGGTGTAATCAAACAAAAGCGGAATGATCATATATTCGGTGTCAAATTAGCAGTATAAAGACGTGGTAACGGTTTAATGCGCTGCACATTTTTGAAAGTCGTAAGCAGGAGATGTATTCTGTGACTCATAAAAGAAAAATAGGAATACAAGTTGGTTGCGCGGCCATTGATCGCAAAGAAATAGGTGTGCAATGTTCACATTCTACAGGAAGTTATGGAAGGCGAGAAAATGAAACTGGTCACTTGACGTATGATGAATTGCTTCGAAATCACCTTTGGACGAAGGATTACGCCATTGAATGGTTAAAAGAAGAAAAGCTTCCCGTACGAAAAGAGCAGCGCTGTGCAGCGCCGCAAAAGCGCTGCGAAATGGCTGAACAGCGGATTTGCAACCGATTTGCAGCGTCTTGGAAGTCTTTTCGCAGCTAAAGTTAAGTTGCAGCGCGCTGCAGAAACGCTGTGCAGCCCTTTGAAGCACGTAGCAGTGTTTTGCAGCTATTCGGCAGCCCGACGATAGCTGTCAAGTAGCTGCTCAAGGCTGCCAAACGCTGCAGCGCACAACATGTAAATAGCCATGAATAGCTAGCGAAGGAAAGCCACCGTGCAATAAGAATTTAGCTGCTTTATCATTCGTAAAACTGAAAATGGACATATCTTGATACACTTAAAGTAATTTAATAAGTGAACTAAGTTTGTTAGCAAAAGAAACAACTTAAAACGAGGCATGCATACCGGAGGTTGCAGTTGTAGGTCGCTGCAGGACTGATCATTGTGTGATCGCTTGATTGGGCTGAAACCGATAACTTCTTCGTTGTTGCTGGTTTTTTTTTTACATTTGTGGATACATTTTCAAGTCAGGTTTCCTTCGAGTATAATCTATACCTGCACGCATGATTAGATCAGATGGTGTTTTTTCAGCGCTGATATACGATACAATTAAAACTTTCATCTCGAAGAACACGAGGTGTAATTCACCTTTTCGGCTTTAGATTTCACGTGTAACCACAACAGTAGCCGATGTTCAACAGCCGAACGAAATCGAACCGCGCGAAAGAGCTTTTTCGCAAGCCCATAAGGGAACGCTTGCTACGGCAGGCTAACAGTAACTTAGAAAGGGTTTTCGTGACGGTAGCCCTTAACACCAGGCCCTCAAAAATCAACTGGCCCTGACAAGGGCACGTGATGTTATCAGTGGCGACATCTCGGTTGCAGTGAAAATTGTTTTTGTCCGGATTTGGAGTCCCATGTCTAACTTCTACGGATACGTCAATAGTGATATTTAACATAACATGGAATGGGCAGGAAACAAAATAAATGCTGCTTTAATTTCCCGTTGCTTGCTGCCGTTGGTCGCGTGAATGAAAAGTTATGCGGCAGCAAACGCAATCTTATTTGACAGCTTGCTTAAAACAATAAACTAATCCTCATCGGGCCCATGAGGACTCTTAAGGCCGGAGCCTAAAACAATACCGGCTTAATTTACTCAACGCCAAACCAACCAGGTTTGATTCGCCATAAAATAAATGCGTAAATGGTATATTTCCTATTACGACAAAGATGTTCACATAAATCTAGTTAGATAATTTGATTGGTAAGTAATTGATTTATTGGTTGAGGTTACACTTGAGCATATTTCACTGTAGTAAAGGAAGTTTGCCATGGTAAATAAGTTTTTCAATCTGACCGGTTTTTCTCACTTTACAGTATTGTGCAAAAGTAATGCAAACGTATTTCGCCGAAATTCGCGGCTTTTCTGGCTTTTCGACGAAAAAATATCGAATTTTCGATGGAAGGGAATTTTCAACGAAAAGTCACGATAATCCGTGATGCCTATTGTTTCCAATTACGTGAATTTTCGAACGACAATTCGCTCAGAACGAAAATATACTTCGAATTTTCGAGAGACAATTCGCAGTGTTCGCCCTTACCAAACTGACAGATACGCTGCATATATACATATTAGTTCTGTGGAATATCTGTAAAATATCTGTAACAAAATATCTGCAACATATCTGCAACAGATAGGAATTTGGCCTCATTTTTATATCTGTCACAGATATGTAACAGATATGGAACAAAGCCAGATGACACAGATCTGTCAAAATAATGTCTGCTACAGATATGTAGGGTGAATAATTAGCATGAATACCTCCACAGGTTGAATAGGGTAGAGCTGATAATTAGCACCTTTATTCCCCTGCCCTTTGAGCAAAAAGGCTACAACCTGGGTACTCTATTAATCTATAAAGAGACCAGTCTGATTTGTCTGACAATCAATCATTTATTTAAAATATGCTCTCAAAATCTTATACTATTGGATATGAAATAATTAACGGAAAAATCATGTCTGAGTATACACTGCATACGGTAATTAACACTAC
>JAHPZR010027561.1:0-10000 GCA_019787425.1 Platygyra sinensis
TTATATCTTTCCATTGTAATTCGCGTATTGTCACAGGGATTATCTTGAAAGGCAGCTAATGATTCTTGATATTTGTTTGTTAATTCTCTTTCACGTTGTTGTCGAATCTGTGATAAACGTTGTGAGAAAATAATAGAATCGGTTCTAATATTAAATTTTATCCAATCCCAAATTGATCTTCGGTCTTTCAGATCCTTTGCTTCCTCAAGCCAAATAGGCAATTTATCATTGATCATCTTTTTATATTCTTCATTCGCCAGTAGCGGTGTATTCAATTTCCAATAGCCAGCACCTCTGTTATTTTCCTTAATTTCTTCGAGTTCTAGAAGTATTGCAGAATGGTCTGATTTGATCGAGGGCAAAATATCCACATTTGTAACTAAATCATGCAATTTATCCGAGATCAACCAGTAATCTAATCTACAAAATATAAAAGGAGAACAACGAGCCCAGGTGAAACTCTTTTGATTTGGATTTTTTATGCGCCAAATGTCATGGAGACTAAATTCATCTTGAATTTCTTCAATACTTTTTACGACGTGCCTTCGGGGAACTTGAATTCCACCTTTTTTATCCAAATTAATATTCAAGGGACAATTGAAATCCCCTCCCATAATTATGTTTTCTTCATTTCCGAAATCATTGGTTCTTAATAGATTTGAAAGTTTGTGATAAAATTGAACAGCTTCCGCATCTTTGTTGGGCCCGTAGATATTTGCAATTGTATAATTTTCCTCTTTAATCAAAGCTTTGAACAACAAAAGTCTTCCGCTCGAATCTGTCTGAGTCAACATTACATCAATATCAAAGCCGTTTTTTTATAAGCACAGCGACACCTCTTGCGTTTGTGCTCCCATGAGAAAATAATATCTCTGCACCCCATTCTTTTTTCCACTGAGCCTCACGCTCCTTGATTGAATGCGTTTCTTGTAAAAATATCAGATCGGCTTTTTGCTTTCTGCACCAGGAAAATATTGCCATTCTTTTTTTAAAATTACTTAGGCCTCTGACGTTAAAGGATAACAATCTAATTGTATCAGGCTTCGAGTTTTGTTTACTCAGCATTTTAACTAAAAAGGAAAGGTTGTTTCATTGCGAGGAGTAACTGCTGCCTTTTTAAATACGAATATGTTAGAGATAATTTTTTCAATATGCATGGTATCAGACAGTTTAAAAGTAGAGGTTATTGCATCGAAGATTAAAGTGTTCCGCGCAGTGTAAGCATGAACAAAAACCAATACACGCACAATGACAAAAACACACATACATGAAAACGAAAGCGCACTTACCATCCTGTGGTTGTAATGCACTCCCGTCGGGATCTCCACATAAACGTCATTAACACTCGAATTGAATTAGCTTACTTGTACTCAATTTTATACTTAAAAGAGAAAACTATTATATAGCCAAAAGAGTATTCTAGCTCGTAGAGCTTGACATACACTGCAGTAGTACTGGTAATATTCTTATAAGAACTACACAAGACGTTAATATCGCTGTTAACAAATCTGAACTCGAATTAATAACTAGCATAACCAGAATGTTAATTAAAGGTAAGATAAACTAGATCAATGTTCTTACAAAGATGAGAACAATCGAAGATATTTACGCGAGATATTTACAAACGTCAAAAGCGTAGGTCTACATGTTCGTAGTTCCTCCGTTAGTAAATCGATTTCACAAGAAAGTAAGTTGAACGTATTTACTCATCCGGAAGCTTGAAAGATTTTAATTTTAAGCAGTTTCGATCCTTAAACAAAATTTGTGCCGGTACCGACCAAGGTGTGAATGCAAATTCGACATCACTTCTTTCTTTAATCCCCTTGAGATAGTCTTTTCGAAGCTTTGCTCGGTCTTTACGAACGTTCTTTGAGACATCATCAGAAATAAAAATCTGACCGTCCAGGAACGGATTGTCCTTCAAGGCATTGGCGGCAACTTTAAGAATTTGAACTTTGTCAGAATACCTCATAAGATAGATATGAATCGGCCTAACCGTAGAGGTGTTTGCCTCCGTGGCTCGTTGGTTGACATTCGTTCGATGGGCCCTCATCACCTCAATGTTTTGAAGTTGCATGTGTTTCTCGAAGAATTCAACCCTCAGGAAATCTTCTAAGGAATTATGTGCCGCTTCTGCACCTTCCTTAAGACCCCAGATAACGATGTTATTTCTCTTCGACCTCTTCTCTAGGTCCTTCATCTTGTTGTAAGCTGACGCTTATTCTTCACAGCTCGCTTTGAGAGACAGTTCATTATCTATATCTATCATTTGCGCGTCCAGTGAACGGTAGCTGTCTTTTAGAGCGTCAACGTCGGCGGCGGTTTTTTTCTGTGAACTCTCTAAACTAGATAATTTCTCAAGGATACTATTCAACTTTGCTTCTTGTAAATCTCTTGACCTGAGTAAGTCGTCCATTTTGGCAAGGACGGCATCCAACTTGTTTGAAGTTGAGTCGGTATTTGACATTTGTAACGTTTTAGATCTGGTTCTCACACTCATATAGATCGTTTATCGAGCTTAGAAGATCTTCATTCGTCGAGAAAATGAAATTGACCAAGTTCAAAGTGGAGAGCTCGAACTCGTGCGTCCTACCTGCGTCGCGTCATCACGTGACCTCGAATTGAAACTTAACTCTGACTCCAGTGATGAAAAAGAAGTGATTCTTAAACAAAACTCGGGCGTTTTAGTCCCAAAATATATTGGAACGATTAATTTTGCTTTCCAGTTTCTCGAGCAAATACTGAGAGAGCAGACTGAGGCGCCATTGTGTTTGGTTCCTGGGTAGACGTCATAAGCTACCGCCGCCCCAGACTCCCTAAAACTCGGTAGTGCAACACTTCAAGCGCGACTTTGAGAGGGCATAGAAAATCGAGGATTCAAGCAAATTCAAAAATTTTTGCGCCCAAATGCTTCGAATAAAAAGTAGCTTCGATTTAGCGAAAATACATTTTTGGGGTTAGGTGCACTCTAATGCTTTTGTACATTTTTGTACATTTCGAGCATTTTAGTGAGGCAAAAGCATTGAGCATTCTTCGAGTATTTTAGTGGCAACTTCCTGGAAAATTAATATTTTTTTCTACAGAATTTAGAAATAAAATTAATTTTTTTTTGCGAGAAAATGAAGAATAAACTTAGCCTCTTACAGAACAACAGATCATTTAGAGAATTATGTTCTGGTGTTAAAATTTTAAAACGTTGACATGCGTTGTTGTTAACTTGTTATACTAAGTGTTCCGAAGTATTATGATGTAATCGTTGTGCGCGCATGCGCAGTTGGTTTTGAGTGAGCACGAGGTTTTTTTCGACTTGTGAACCGCCATGTTTGTTTTGAACCTTTTTGTCATGGTGTGAATAAAATGTTTCGAGCAATAATCCGGGCGAACATCTGGTAGCAGAGCGAGGTTCTTTCGAGAAGAGTTGACTCACTTTACCTGGATTGTGCGACGAATTTTGGAACAAAAACCGAAATGGCCGAACGACTAAAGAAAGACAAGACAAAGTACAAATGTGCTTATACAAGAACAAAAACGAAATTGTTGATGACCTTGGAGGGAGGAATGACTTCGAAAATGCAGGTGATGGAAAGTTTGAGTCTTCTTTCTGCTGTATTTGAAGATGTAGTTCGTGCAGTCGGAAATTTAGAAGCACAGTACGAGGACGTTGGCGACTCGGCGAAACTTAGCGCCGTAGCGAGTGAGTTGGAAGGTTTGGAGGAGGATTTTAGTGAGATCGAAAGAGTGGTCAGGGGATATCTAAACAGCAGTCCGAGTCACAGTGTTAGCTTAAACGGCTCCAGAACAACGCCAACTGGTCAATCTGCGATTAAGGAACAGTCTGAACGACTCAAAGAGGAGATCAGTAGGCGAGAACATGAACTGAAGCAAGTTGTAGATATCCTGGAGAAAACTTACGAAGAGTGCCACAAAAAGCTGGAGGAGAGACTCTCAAAAGAGCAAGTAGCGAAGGAACAAGATCTGGGAGGTAAGAAAGTTGTTGTAGACAGACCATGTGAGCGAGTGAGAGAACTAGTAGAACAAAGAGAGAAAGTTGAAGATGTGACAGTTCCAGAGCCACCGTTGAGAGATCAAAATACTCCGAGGGTTCAGATGACCACAGTAAAAGAACCCCCAAGTGCCCCCTGTACGTTATTCACGGATTTACCCACGTTAATACCTGCTACTGTTAACAGCATGACAGCTTCATTTTCTCCATTGAGTGTATATTCTTCAACTCCAATCGTTTCTCAAGCCTCAGTGTCTCAAATGACCACAATAGGCGGCCAACTGCCCTACCAGCAGCAGCCTTTAAACACAGTTGTGAATTCTATTCAGACTATGCCTGTACAAACATCTACTGTATTTCCACCCATTGTATCTTCGCATCGTATTTGTGAGACAGCCGCTAGGACTCACACTGATGTGCAACCTGTGTTAAGTCGTAACCAATTTCAGTCAACCCCTGGCACTGGCCAGTCATTAAACTCAACCAATGACCACCTCAGCATCGATTCCTCAGCAGCACTCAAAAGAGTAAGCATTCCCAAATTTGCTGGAAATAAAAAGCATTATGAGGCTTGGAAGGCAGCCTTTTACTCGTGTGTTGACCGAGCAAGGGCTACACCTGAATACAAGCTATTAAGATTGCGTGAATGCCTCCAAGGTGAAGCCCTCAAAGTTATTGAAAATCTTGGACATTCTGCGGCAGCTTATGAAGCCGCCAAGTCTCGACTTGAACGGAAGTATGGTGGGAAACGTAGAGCTCTCACGCTCCGCCTCGAAGAACTAGAAGCCTTCAAACAGATAAGAGAAGGGAACGAGAAGGATCTCGAGAAGTTTGCTGAGCTACTGGATGCATTGGTTGTGAACTTGACCGATGCTAAACAAGAGGCAGAACTTGGTAATGGATCACTCTACATCACACTCCAACGCAAGTTCAACAGGAACCTTCTTGCAAAATACAAGCAATGGATTTGCGATAGCGGAACGAGTGAAGACGTAAATGCGTTAAGGGAGTTTATTGACCGGGAGTCAGAGTTCATGACAGCAGCCTCTGAGACCATAGCTGGTGTTCTTAAAGATGGAACAAAGAGAGAGAGAACCTTATTAACTGAGGAAGATCATAGTTCCAAGAAAAAACCTACAAAGAAGTGCAAATTGTGCAGAGAGCTTCATGGTTTGTGGAAATGTGAAAACTTCAAGAAGATGACAGCGAATGAGAGATGGAACGTGGCAACGGAGCATAAGCTGTGTTTCAGGTGTCTTAGTGATGGCCATCGTGGAGAGTCATGTTTCCGGAGCAAAACCTGTGGAATAAATGGGTGCCGATCCCACCATCATCGGATGCTTCATGCGGAATCAGCGCCGAGGGTGAACACGGAGGAGCAACTTAGAGTGGACCCTCCAAATGCATGAACAAGTGTCACAAGTGGCCCTGCTAGGGAAGGGGAGCCGACCGAGAGAACTCATACCACCACAACTGGAGTAGAGCCTACCCCCTCTACCAAATTTGTGGCACTAAGAACTGTCCCTGTCTACTTGACTAGTGGAAAAAGAAAAGTCAAAGTAAATGCACTCTTGGATGACGGTAGCAGCAAAACCTACTTGAACAGTGACATTGCAGCAGAGCTTGAACTTGAAGGAAGTCCGCATGTGTTAACAGTTAACGTTCTCAACGACAACCAGGAGAAGTTTGAAACAACAGTGGTAGAGTTTACATTTAGCAGTTTGAATGCAAGGGTGTCCAAACTAGCATCAGCCTACACAAAGGAGAAAGTCACAGGCAACATGGAAGTCGTCAACTGGAGACGGTATCAGTCCAAGTGGAAACACTTGCAAGGCATCGAGTTTCCTCAAGTAGGTCCCAGAACAACAGTAGACCTGTTAATCGGAGTGGACCAAGCAGACTTGCTGTACTCGTTGAAAGATGTGAAAGGTCGACCTGGAGAACCCATCGCTAGACTGAATCCACTGGGATGGACTTGCATCGGTAACCCAGATGGGAAGGCAGAGAGAAACCATGCCAATTTTACCTTCTTCCTGAATGATTCAGATAAGCTAAGCAGCCTCTTCCGTCGGTACTGGGACATTAGGGACTTTAAGATACACTACGGCGGGCTGCTACTACGGCTACTTCGGCCGTGAGAGACTAGGCTGAGAACTCCGTTCCCTCCGCAAACCTCAAACAGATTAAGATTTCGCTGTACGGCAACGGGGTGTTCATCATCTACGTGTCTTTACAAAAATGGATACGTTCGACTTTATTCTATTTTCATACGACAAAGGCTTGATCAGTGACAATGATTTCTTTCTCTTGCGTCGATCTTACATCTCCCAAAACTTTAGATTTGCCTCTCAGCTGCTTTTAGAACGGCTGTAATTCCAGCCACAAAACAAAATAAGCTTAACACCGATAAAAAGCTCTAGTTCAGCACGGGTAGGGTGTTCGTACAATGTGATAAGTCCGAACAAACAAAGCTTTCAATTCAAATAAAATACATTTTGAGCAGCTCAGCTTAGTAGATACAAAGCTTTCTTACCTGCGGCTGTTCGGACCGGTCAATAAAATATGACTGTCGCTTACGATAGGTGTTAAAATCGTTCAAATTTTCTGTACAAAAATGACAAAGAAACAGTTATCTTGGAACGGATTTTTATGATTGAGTACTTTATCTTCGAGCTAGGCTGTTCAAACAGTGAAAACAGCGTAAAAATGAGAAGTAAACAGCAGGCTTATACTTACGTAGTGAAGAGTACGTGAAACTAGGCACTTTCCCGTAGTAGAAAGCAAGACTACGGCGGGAAACCGTTGTGGAACACGCGACATGACGTTACCGGAAGTGATCTTCACTATTTGCCGCCGTACTACAGCCTCGCCGTACCATATCTTAAAGTCCCTATTGAAGAACCTACAGATTTAAAAACTTACATCGTGAATCCAGATGAGAAGCTTGCAGTGGACACAGTCGCTAACTCGCTGACCTTTGTGGACGGTCATTACACTGTGGGAATGCCTTGGAAGAGTGACAAACGTCTATTGCCAGACAATTACAGCATGGCATTGCACCGCCTGCAAAACACTGAAAAGGAGTTACAAAAGTCCCCTGAACTTAGTCAAGCCTACCGGAAAGTGCTACAGACCTATCAAGAAGCAGGATACATCCACAAGGTTCCACAGGAGGAGAAGAAGCCAGATCAAGTTTGGTATCTGCCACATTTCCCAGTTTTGAGACCTGATAAATCAACGACCAAGACCCGCATAGTATTTGATGCCTCTGCTAAATTTAAGGGAGTGTCTCTGAATGACATTGTCTTACAAGGGCCTAAACTACAGAATGACTTGTTTGCAGTACTACTCCGCCTGCGTCGTGAACCGGTAGCTGTGATGTGTGACATCAAAGAAATGTATTTGCAGATTAAGTTGCAGCCAGAAGATCAACCTTATCATCGCTTCTTGTGGCGGAATTTGGAGATGGACAAGGAACCTGACACCTTTGAGTTTGACCGCGTGGTATTTGGAGTGAATTCATCTCCTTTCCAAGCCCAGTTTGTGGCCTGGGAACATGCCGAGAAATATCAGTAAGAGTTTCCCCTAGCAGCCGAAACCATCTTGAAAAGTACATATATGGATGACAGCATGGATTCAGTGCCTGACGTGAAAACTGCAATTGAACTTTACAACCAGCTGTCAGAGCTCTGGGGTTCTGCCGGAATGTATGCCAGGAAGTGGTTGTCCAATGAACCGGAAGCCTTGCGGAGCATTCCATCTTCAGACTGTGCCACCGAAGTTGATCTCGATCGTGGTGAACTGCCTCAAGTCAAAACCTTGGGAGTTCTTTGGTGCCCTACGGAAGATGTATTTAAGTTTCAAGTCAACCGGCCTGCTGAGAAACATGACCAGACGAAACGAAACTTCTTAAAAGGGATTGCAACACTGTTTGACCCTCTTGGCCTGTTAACTCCATACAGTATCCGTGCTAAGGTCCTGCTTCAAGAAATGTGGGCGAGTGGTGTGGACTGGGATGAGCCAGTGGGAGAAGACCTGTCAAAGAAGGCTACACAATGGTTCGATGAACTGTCAGCACTGGCCACCCTTAAGATTCCACGATGCTTGAGAAATCCCACTACTGTTGAGGAGAAGGCCATGCACACTTTTGTAGACTCGTCCCAAGGAGCATATGGAGCAACCTGTTATGTTAGACACCTTTACAAGGATGGAACTTTAACTTGCCGTCTTGTGGCATCAAAATCACTTGTTGCACCGCTCCAAGCCGTTAGCATACCGCGATTGGAACTCATGGCCGCTGTTGCAGGACTCAAACTTGTGCAAACCGTAGGACAGGTGCTTGGCATTGACAAGAGTAAGTGGGTCTTCTGGTCTGACAGCATGGACGTACTTTACTGGATCCGAGGGCAGAGCAAAAAGTTTAAACCATTTGTGGCTAATCGAGTTGGAGAAATCCAAGCATCGACCAATCCTGAGCAGTGGAGATATGTGCCGACTAAACTGAACCCATCTGATTTACTTACAAGAGGGCTTGGTGTCTCCGCTCTTGCCGAAGAAGACAAATGGTGGAGTGGTCCAGCCTCCCTGAAGCAAGATCCTTCCGAGTGGCCAGAGGATAAAACCGAAACCAAGAGAGTGTTGAATGTTGAAATCCGGAAATCGCACCAGATTAAGGAACACACTGTGGAAAGAGCGTTCCTTTCTTCAGGCAGTGAAGACCGATTAGAACCAAAAAGATACTCAAGTTGGGGTAAGCTTACAAGAGTTTCTGCGCGCGTAGACTGCTTCATAGAGAACTGTCGTTTACCAGTAGGAGGGAAGGTTCCCTGCAAACTGATGAAGTGATCTCTGCAGGGATGCGGTTTATCAGACAGGCGCAGGAAGAAGTCGTTAAGGAAGAGATTCGAGCAGTAAAGGCTGAGAGAGAACTACCAAGCGCGAGTAAACTGTAACCTTTGAGACCTGTTTTAGATGAAGATGGCATCCTGCGGTGTGATGGAAGAGTTCGCTATGCAGAGTGTCTACCATGGGAGACCCGTTATCCCATCATCTTGCCTCGCAGTCATTGGGTCACGACTCTCATAATCAAGCAAGCTCACGAGCAGACTCAACATGCAGGAACCAACCAGGTGTTGGCTCAGCTGTCAGTTCAGTATTGGATAATTTCGGCAAGAGAGGTAATTAAAGAGTGGGAGAAAGAGTGCATGCAGTGCCGAAGAAGGAAGGCTACCCCAGCCAAGCAGATTATGGCCCCTTTGCCTGAGTTGCGCACTCGGAAAGTCTTTACCCGCCTTCAGCCAAACATCTGTCGACTTTGGGGGACCTTTTATCACTAAACAAGGAAGAGGCAAGACCCGTCAGAAGAGGTACCTTTGTCTATTCACATGCTTAGCGACAAGGGCTGTGCACCTGGAAGTAGCATTCAGCCTTGACACTGACTCGTTTCTAAATGCGTTCTTTCGGATGGCATCGCGACGCGGCCTCCCAGAAGATGTTGTGTGTGACAACGGTACTAACTTTGTTGGTGGAAGCAATGAACTAAAGGATTTAGAAGCCCTGAACAAGAAGAAAATTCAGCATGCCACGCTAAGTTATTGGCACTTCAACCCTCCGCTCGCGCCGCATTTCAGTGGTGTACATGAAATTATGATTAAGGCTGCCAAGAAAGCCATTTACGCCATTTTGAACTGTGCAGATATCACGGATGAAGAACTTTTGAGTGCTGTCGTTGGCGCTGAAGGGTTAATGAATTCTCGACCACTGACGTACCAGTCCACCAATCCAAGTGACCTGACCCCTCTCACCCCCAATCATTTCCTTCACGGCCAGTTAGGGGGGGGGGGGGGGGAAGTTTGCACCTGAAACTGTCGACGAGGTGGCCTTTAACCCGAGAAAGAGATGGCGCCGAGTGCAGGAACTTGTTCGCCACTTCTGGCATAGATGGTTACGGGAGTGGATTCCAAGTCTTAGTGGAAGGAAGAAGTGGCGCAGTGATCG